>PVIJ01003894.1:0-126775 GCA_004024925.1 Scalopus aquaticus | reverse complement strand
GGCTGGCCCTCCCCTTTCTCTTTGCTCCTCTTTCTTTACTCAACCTGCAGGGTGGGTTGTATGCAGGGCTCCCCAATTCCTGGCGCTCTCTCGCTGAGCCGTTTCTTTCAAGAGAATCCTGAGTTCCTGCTGGCCAGGAACCCTGAATATCTCAGCTTGGGAGGGGGAGCCCCTAATCTCTGACTCAAAGTGACCCCTAATCTCTGACTCACAGCACCTCATAAATTTGCTTGTGAAGGGACTGGAACCTGGGCTGTTTTCTCCAAGTTTATCTCCTGGACTTGGAGTTGATTCCATTTAACCCTTTCAGAGCTAAATCAGTCCTCCTAGCCAACAAACAGCACATGCCTGCATCCTGAGACCCTGCCACTAAAGACAACAGCAACAACAAGAATGACTAGCTCTCAGAACTAAGGCTTGGGCTGTGCTAAGCGCGCTACACAATCTTCAGAACAACCCAGTGAGGTTTTATTGTGGTTAGCCTCACTTTGCAAGAGGAAAGGAAGCCCAGAGGGTCTGAATGGGTCTACCTGGGCATCACAGCAGGTTGAGCAGTCTATCTGGACCCAGTGCCCACCCTCTTAGCTACCACTTGGGACACATAGGAATTTACTCTTGACACCCTCTTACTGAACAATTGTCCTTTCTTTTTCCTATGTGTCTGGTTTGATCTAAATGAAAAGGAAGGTAAATGTTGGTGTCTCCTTCTCAGTCCCTTCTCCCCATTCTTAACAAGTCAGGGCATGTCACAGGGAGGGAGAAAGATAGAGTGAGACAATTCTCTCCTGGCCATTCTTCAGGGAATTACCTGAACACGGGCAGACAGCACCCTGGGGATCCTGGTGGAAGGTCAGAGTCATCCCACCGAGATGGCTCCATTTCTCAGATGGGGCCACTGAGGCCGCAGCACTGGGCGGGACTTGCTCAGGCAGCCCAGCGAGCCAGGAGCAGAGCTGCAAAGGTGTCCCAGTGTGCTCCCTCCACCATGGCCTACAAGGCCTCTTCTGACCTCTCTCATCTCAATCTTGCTCACCACCTCACCCCTCTCCTCTTTAGTCTCAGAAATCTTAGTGGCCTGGGGTACCCCTTCTTCTGCCCACTAACTATATCTGGGTCCCAGGAATCTGGCATGTGTCTGGACATGCCAGACACAAAGTAGGTGCTCAGCATGATTCTAGAATGAATGAATGAATGAATGAACGAATGAATGAATGAATTTTTCAGATACTTCAAGAAATCAGGCGATCCCAGAAGATCAAGTTTAGGGACTAGAAAATCAGCACCCCCCCCCCCATCCTGAAGTCTCCAAAGTCCAGAGCAGGACAGCACCCAGGTGGCAGGCCTGGGGAGGAGCGATGTCCACCCAGAGACATACAGAGGCCAGGGCTACTGGGTTGCCACCCAGCGCTGCAGGTGTAGCCTCTTCCCCTGCATTGCCTCACCTCTGCTCCAGCCGCCCAGACCTGCTGCTGTTTCTCAAACTTGTCTGGTGTGTATCCTCAGCAGGGCTTTTTACTGATTTGTCTGGAAATTCTTTCTCAGATGTCCTGAGGGCCTGTCTCCACTCAAGTTTACCTCCTCTGACTCCTGCAGATAAAATAGAACACTCATCCTTTGTATCTCCTTGTCCTGCCTCATTCTTTATCGTACGTGTTCATATTGGCAACTTCTTATTTGTGAGTTTCATGAGGGCAGAAATCTATTTTACCCCTTGCCTGCTATACAGAGAGCTTACTAAACACTTCCGGGGTGAATAAATGCATGAATGAGCACTCACACCCTTGATTCCCCACGGGACCTCAGGTGCCGCCTGCTCGCCTGACCCCAGCCTCCCGTTTGCTCAGTGGCAAGCTGGGAGTGTACGCTCTCTGAGCGCTCCGCCAGTCCTCAGAATCCCATATTCCTAGGGCTCCAAGGGCCAGGACTCAGGTTCCCAGCCCACACTGAGATGCTCAGCTCTAGGTCTGTGTATCGGCACTATCTTGGGTCCCCGCTGCCGGCCACCCTTTCTCCCCCTTCCCAAACACAGATGCCCAGGGAGGACCTTGAGGCCTGTGGTGCTAATGATATCCCCAGAGTTGTACACACCAGGGGGCTCAATTAAGGAACCACTGGACATTCTCATGAATAGACGAGGATAAATATAATGACTGCAACATAGTACGCTCCCAGCACCTGTTCCTGGTTAGCAAATCCTTCTCCTCCGAAGCACAGCTGGAACCCAGCTTCCTTCTACCTGTGCTGTACTCACTTAAGTACCTGGCTTGAAACTCATGCCCAGACAGGGCACCAGGACCACCTTTGTTGAGGGTAGAGAGCACTTCCCATATCCCACTGGTCAAAGCTCAATCATATGGCCACAGCTTCCTGTAAGGATACGACTGGGAGATGTAGTCTAGACATGAGCTCAGATGGAAAAGCAAGCATTCCGGGAACAAAGTCAATCTGTCACCTGGACCACTCCCATGCCCACCCCGTGGTGCAGCAGCTCTTGTCTATGCTGACTCTGGCCCCCACAAGCTCTTCTTTCTGAGCAACCGGGGGATGTCAGTTTTCATCTGGGTGAAGCCCGAATTCCTCCCCAGAGCTTCAAAGGCTGCAGGATGGCCCCAATCTGGTACCATGTACCAGACTGTCAGGGATTGAAGAAGGTCCTGGGTTATAATTTTATCTCATGTGTAGCTTCCTGTAACTACTACTGCATCAAGATTCCAAACTGGACCACCACAAGACTCCCTCATGCTACTTCTTTATGACTCCACCCACTCTCTCCCCTCCACCCTAGCCCCTACAACCACTCACCTGTTCTCTATCTCTTCTCTATTTCTGTAGAGAAAATATCTATATTTTCTTCCTGTAACTACTACTGCATCAAGATTCCAAACTGGACCACCACAAAACTCCCTCATGCTACTTCTTTATGACTCCACCCACTCTCTCCCCTCCACCCTAGCTCCTACAACCACTCACTTGTTCTCTATCTCTATAATTATGCTGTTACATAAATATTATATAATGAAATCATGCAGCAGACATCTTTTTGAGATTGGAAGAAAATGTCTATAATAGCTTTAATCTTAATACCCCCACACTGGAAATTATCCAAATGGTTTTCAATGGGAAAATGACTAAACAAACTATATTATATCCATACCATGGAATGTTACTCAACAGCAAAAAGCAGTTATTAATCCATTTGATTAGTTTTTAATTTTATGTATCATGCTGCTTGTGTCTGGTTGAACAACATTTTACCCAGTACATGACCCATTTTTAATTAATTTTTATATGAGGTGCAAGGTTCAACTGAAGCTTCATTTTTTTGCCTGAGGATGTCCAGTTGCTCCAGTATGATTTGTTGAAAGGGCTATCCTACCTCCACTGACTTGCTACACTCACTTGTTAAAAATTCCTCAGACTAATGTCATTCTGTCTGCTATACCACACTGACTTGATTAGCTTTATAACACATCTTGAAATTAGGTAGACCTGCCCCGCTAATTTATTTTCCAAAATTATTTTACTTCTGTTCCTTTGCCTTTTCAGATAAATTTTAGAATGATCTTGTCTATGCCTACAAAGAGTCCTGCTGGGAATTTGATCAGAATTGCATTAAAGGTGTATATCAATTTCAGGAGAATTAACATCTTCATTGTTGAGTTTTCCCATCCGTGAATGTGCTCTGTCTCTCCATTTGTTCCATTTATTTAGATCTCTGATTTTTCAAAATCAGTATTTTGTCGTTTTAAGCATCCAAGTCTTGTGCATGTCTTGTTGGATTTAGACCCAAGTCTCTCTTTTCTTTTTTCTCCAGTAATTGTAAATGACATTGTATCTTTTTTTTTTTTACTGCCCATGTGTTCATTCCTAGTATTCAGAAATACAACTGATTTTTTGTGTTGATCTTGTATACTGCCACTTTGCTGAACTCAGTAATTAGTTCTAAGAGTATTTTTGTAGATTTCCAGGGTTTTCAATGTAGACAATGATTACAGAAAATTATTATGTTACCTGAAAATAGGGACAATTGTATTTATTTCTGCTTTATGTGCCTTTTATTTCCTTTTCCCAATGTATTGATTGCACTATTAGAATATCCCAGCACTATGCTGAAGAAGTGTGATAGAGCAAAGATCTTTGCCTAGTTTCTGATCTTAGTGTGAAAACATCCATTTTTTCCTCCATTAAGTATGATGTTAGATAAAGATTTTGTAGGAGTCCTTTATAAGTTAAAGAAGTTCCTCTCTATTGTTATTTTTTCTGAGTGTTTTTTCGAGAACAGGTGTTGAATTTTGTCAAATGCTCTTTTTTTTTTGCGTTATTGATACAATCATGTGATTATCTTCTGTAATCTGCTGATGTGGTACATTACATAGGTGGGTTTTTGAATATTGAGCTAGCCTTCCCTCCCTGAAATAAACCTTGGTTATGATATATACTTCTTTTCACATCTTGCTTTAATTCTTCCTGATAATACTTTGTTGGGGATTTTTCCAAGTATGTCGTTGAAAGATTTATCTGTTGTATATTGTTGCTGTAGCATTGTACTGTATTGTTTGGATAATACTGGCTCCAGTAGCAGCAAAAGAACAAAACAGACGGGAATAGAATTGCAAAGGCTCTGGAAACTAAACTCTTATTGAAACTACACTCCCCAAACAGTGAGAATGCCTGCTATAATACTAGATTAAATAGGACCTCAAGTGTCCTGGTATGATAGCTCAGATGTTCATGATATATGGAAGATCACCTGCCATGCCAAGAACCAGAAAACCACAGTCTGAGTAAGAAAAGCCAATCAATGTATATTAGCATCAAGATGACTCAAATGTTGACATCATCTGACAAGGATTTAAAAGGAGACTACTAAAAATGTCTTGACGAGAAATTATAAATTTTCTTGAAACAAATGGAAACAGAAAATTTCAGCAGAAAAACAGAAGTTCTAGAAAAGAATCAAGCAGAAATTGAGAAACTGAATGATGCAATCATCAATCAACTTGCTGATGGACATAATAGTAGGGGAGAGACATTCAATGATGGTTCAACACCCCAACTCTCTCCTTCAACAATTGGGGTAACTGAGGCCTGTTCTGAGCTGTTGCCAGGACTCCCCAGCACGCCTGAGCTCTGGCTGTCCCTGAGGTGACTGTCTTGGCAACCCCCATTCATGGCTGCCTTCCCATCCTGTCTCACTCCTTATTCTCAGCCCTGTGTTTCCAGGGATCAATTCCCCAATCAATTCCTTGAACCTGAGTCTTTCTCAGGGTCTGTTTCTCTGCAAGTCCAGACCGAGAGAGTCTCTTACTAATCCTCACGACCACCTATCAGTGTAGGTAAAACAACGTCTCATCCAGAGCAAGTCTTCACTAATAATTTTCAAGATTTGTGCCTCAATTTCGTCATTTAAAGCAAAGAGGTGCTGAACCCCACACCTTCCTCCACTGGGCTTCCTCTTCTCTTCCATCACAATCTCTGCGACCCCTGTCTTCTTCTTCCCTTCCTCTGGTTTTTCCCAAGGGAAGGCTGGTCCCGGGGATGATCAGGCAAACAAAGGAGCTGCTTCAGGCCAGCCACCCTCCCTTACCAGCCCCAGTGGAATCACTGCCTCCATGGTGGGTTGGGTTGTTGTTTTTAATACCAGTGTGAAATAAATTGAAAAATTACCCATAAAATACAGGTTTTCAGCAGCTGGACTGAAATTTCTTTCCATAAACAAACAAGTTTAAAGAGATGCCTTATTGCCACCCGCCAGCTCCTCCTCCAGCCTTTTATGTCCCCATGTGGGAGTGGGGTCTGCTGAGACTCAGTCTCCTGGGCAAAGGCAGGCTACTAGGGCCATAGATTACCCCCCCACCCCAGACTTTCTCTGACTTGCACCTCTCACTCCCATCTGTCTGCTCCATGAAGTATCACTCAGAACTACCCCACCGACCCTCCCCTCCCCCCGGACCCCAGACTCCTCTAAACACTCAAGAACTCAGTGCTTGGAAATCAAACTGCTGAGTTTGAATCAGAGATTTCTGACATAGGAAGCTTGATTTTAAGCAAGTGACTGCTGTCTGCCTCAGTTTCCTGCTCTGAAAAGAGGAATATTATTATTGTCTGCTTTATAAGGTTGAGAATTAAATTAAATCGACACACACGAAGCCCCCAGACAGTGGCTGGCACAAGGCCATGCTGTATAGCTGTTAGCTATTACTAGTTTTAAAGGCAGAAGAGAATCTAGGATAGACGGAGTAGGAGGCTTCGTGACATTTGGACTTTTCCACTGTGAGTCTCCTTTGGGGTTTCCTCTGGGGTGTTTACGTAAACATCTGCTCAACACCCTGCCATTTGACATTGGATTATGAAAGGATTCAGACAAGCTTACGATTACCCCTAACTTAAAAAAGAGGAAACTGAGTCCTAGTGGGGGAACTGACTCACCTGGGGTCTCAGAAAGTGTAGACTCCTATTTAGAGATGTGGGGGCCTGGGTGAGTCCTGATTCTCAGGACTGGCATATGGCTGGCCCTATGCTGAATCCCGACTCTCATCATGGCCGGAGCCCTGATCCTTCACCACACACTGAAACCTGACCTTGGTCTATAACAAATCATAAACCCATCCTAGGTGGAGATTCTTGATCACTGATCCCTAGATCCTAGATCCTAGATCCTAGATCCTAGATTCCATCTTGGTTTGGCTGGGTCAGAGTCCTGAATGCTGTTTCATAGCAGACCCTACTTCCAGCCTCTGACTGAGCCAGGATCGTGATCTTTAGATTGAGCCCCGCCCCTATGGCGTGCTGACCCCTGATCTTTGTTATAGACTCAGTACAATCCTGACCAAATTGACTCATGACCCCAGCTCCATATAGAATCCTAGCTCTGGGCTCAGATTGAGCCCCTAAAGGTGCCTCTCACCTGAAACTTCACCTGCAGTCCCTTTGTGGCTCTGCTATATGAATCCCGTTGCCCATCTTGCCCAGGTTTTAGTGCTGCATCCATGAAATGATAGGGGAAACCCTCTCGGCACCCTTTGGAGAGGGCCCAGGCACGAGAGCAGGAGTCACAACCCATTACAGAAAGCCGAACCTCGTCTCATCTCCTGTGTTCGCAAAGCCCCAAACGCCATGCTGGGGGCAGCCTCAGCACCCCAAGCCCTCCTGATGCCAGAGCTCGGAGGAGTTCTATTGTTTGGGTGGTTTTCAGTTTTGATTATTTAATGCAGTTGTTTCTCGTTTTACATTCACAGCCCTGGTCGACTGGGGTAAGGTTTTTCTTCCCCTTGTGGTTGAAATTGTCATACTCTTTCAAACAAAGGAAAATTTTAAAAACAATAGTGAAAATGTTTCCAAAATATGTACACAATCAAGTTGGTCTTTTGGGAAGTGGCTCCGGGGAGAAGGGAAGGACAGAGGCTTTCACAGTGAGGGAACAGCGCTGAGGGCCCCTCCGGACGGATGCAGGGTGGTGGGACCCAGCTGCGGCTCTGGGCCTGCGCAGAAGTGGTATGGGGGGAGGGAGGATGCAGAGATGGAAAACAGGACAGGGAGGTGGAGGACAAAGCCATGGTTTGGGGCTCCCTTCCGACTCTAGAAGGAGCCGAGACCCCAAATCTCTTACTTGCTGTGCACCCTGAACTCAGGGCCTCTCTTTTCTCAGCTATGAAAAGGAGACATGAACGCCCATGCCAGGGGCACTGTGAAAACCACAGAAAAGGCAGCCGTGGGGCACACAGAGCAAGGCCTGACTGCAGGTACAGTACCAGCAGCTGCTGCCTTCGGTATTCTCTGCATCTGCTGCCCTCCAGCCGAGAGACGGCGGAGGCTGGCTGTGCATGGATGCAGAGTCAGAGCCCGGGTTCCAGCCCTGGTTCTGCCACTTACTACCCATGTGACCTTATGCAAGTTGCTAAATTCCTCTGAGCCTCGGTTTCCTCGTCTGTGAAGTGGGGGTAGTATTCAAGTTACTGTTAGGGTTAAATGAGTTAATATACACAAAGCACTTAAAACTGTACCTGGCACATAATTAATGTCTATTAACTAGATGGTAATCGGTTCATAAACATTTCAAGCACATCTCCCTGCTGCACGTGGGTTGTAGGGATAGGCAGATTACTTCAGTAAGGTGTGGTAAGCAACACAGGGTTTCCAGGATTTCCTGCTCCACATGCCCCGCCCCCGCCATCTTTTTTTTTTTTTTTAAAAAAGATTTATTTATTTATTCATACAAGTTGGGGTACAGGCCAGAGGTGTGGGGCGGCGGGAGGGTTCACCAGAGACAGAGCGGGGAGCAGAACAGGCAGATCAGAAGTACACTGCTGAGGGGAGCAGCGGGGAGGCAGGAGAGGTCTGCAGTGCAACGTGGGAATCTCCCCCACCGGGTGTCGAACTTCGCTGCTGCCGACAGCTCCACAGTGTGGTGCTTAACCGCTGCACCACCAGGGAGGCCCCTACACCGCCATCTTATTCCAGCCATTAGCAGTTGATTCACTCAGTTCCAGGTGCCAGCTGCTGCCAGGAGTGGTGGGCTTAATGACACAGCTTGCTGGGGAGAGAAAAGAGGACACTAGCAGATTGCAACAAAGTCAGACAAATTCTAGAATCCAGCTGCGTGGAAGGGGTATGGGAGCCAGGAAGGTGCCAGAAAGAGACTTGCCAGAGCTAATGCCAGAGCAGAGCCCTGGAGGGCTGGCAGGAGTTAGCGTGGTCCACATGCTGAGGGCCAGACGGCAGCACAACAGGTCCGGAGCAGTCCTCTCCGAGCGTGTGTTCCAGTGGGGGAGACAAGCTGCACATGTGGGCATGGCGAGATTGTGAGACAACCAGAGTGGGGCGAGGGGTTGGAGAAGGAAAAGGGGTGGTCAGAGAAGGCTGCTCTTGAGGCATGACCCTGAACAGACACCTAATGAAGTGGCAGACAAGTTGTGTATAGATCTGGGGAGAGCATTCCAGGCAGGGGAAATCACAGTGCAAAAGCCCAGTGGTAGGACTGAAGTTGGGGTCAAGGCTGTGAAGGAAGATGGAGTGACTGAGGTAAGGCCGTGAGGCGTGTGTGGGAAGGAGAGCAGAGCAGCAGCAGGGGTGCTGGGATTGGGGACTGCACGGCCTTGGCTGAGTATTTTAGAGAAGAGGAAGGCAAGGAGGTTGGGGTGGGGGGAGTGGAAACAGGAGGGGGATGTGGGCTAAGATGGGGAGGAGTTCTGATGCCCTGGGGGGAAAGGTGGGAAGAAGGTTTCCAGCCTTCTCTGAAAGCCTTTGGCAGTTGCTGAAAAGCTTCAGATAGGGAGGGTCAAGGTCAGACCTTGGCATTAGAAAGCCTGGAGTTCTGTGTCCTTCCACAGCTCTCTAATTTTTCCAGCCATTTCACAGGCTGGGAAATGGAGATCTCAGAGAGTCATACAGGCCTGGCTGCCTCCATCTCCCCAGCCCTGGTTGCTTAAGCTCCTCCTTGTCTTCTGTGGCCTCTGCGACTTAGCCCTAAAACCTCAGCACTCAGCCTCCCGGCTGAGGCCGAGGCCACCTCCTTCCTGGTCAACTCAGCCAAAATTGGACTGAGGAGGAAGTGACAAGTGCCAACCCTTTAGTCTTCCCCAGTCCCTCAATCCAAGGACCAGTCCTTACTTAGGGGGCCCCCACTGTCCCCCTCCAACCCCCTTTTGACTTCTAATCAGTTCTCCTAAGATGTCCTTGTACCCAAGGCTCCCCCTCCGGCCATTTCTCTAGCTTCATGAGTGGGTGCCCTGCCCATACCGGCCCTCATCATTGAGGTGCTTGCTGACGGAACCCAGGGCTGAAGCACCCGCAAGACAGGCTAGGAGTGCTGGTCACCTAACACCCCCAGGAGCAGCCCTCCACCAAGGGTGCTGGGAGTGCGTAGGTCAACTCCCAGCTCCCCCACCCCTTGGGTGGGAAGACTATCTCCAGATTTCTCAGCGGGGCGGAAGCTCAGTTCTCCCTGCCCTATCTCCGCAGCTGTCTTCGATCCTTTCCTCAGCTCTGATGTGGCACCTGGCTGGACAGCTTTGCCTGGGGTTCTGTGGGCATCTCAAACCCACAGTGTTTGGAACACAACTCAGCCTCTTCCCCTCCTGGCTTCCAACTCTGCGGGGTGGGGGTGGGGTCCTCTACCTGCTCACTGGGCCTATGGAGCCAGGCCTGGCCCCCAGTCCACTCCTCTAACAGTCCCTTGCCAAACCTCCACATCCCCCCTCCCAAGTCCCCCCAACTCCCTTAGGACCCAGCCAGCATTGTCTCAGTATCTTCTGCAGCCAACTACCTGGGTCTCAGGCTCTGACTTCTGCTGCCCCTGCCTGCCCTGCCTCTATCTGCTCTGTTACTCTTCCCAACACGCTACTTTGCATGTGACACCCTTCTGGTGGAGCACTGGCCCCAATGTCAGGTTTGTGTCTCCCTCTCTCTTACCCCTATTCACCTTTCACTCCAAGGAGCTTCTACAAACACCTGACTGAGGTCAGAGGTGCTGGAGAATTGAGTCCCAAGCAGATGACTGATGGGAGGTGGTGAAAAATAACCCAGCTTCCTGCCCTCAGCTGGGATGCCTTGGAGGCGCCTTTTACAACACCTCCCCAGGGGCAAGAGTGGAGCCGGCAGGTTCACAGCCGAGTCAGCTTGCTGAGCGCCATTCTGGCTGCCTTTCCTTCTGGTCTCATTTCCCTCCTTTACCATTTCCTGGCATCACCTCCTAAGGTAACCATTTGCTTGATTCCTCATCTCATTGTCTGCTTCATGGGCAACCTAAACCAAGATTCTCCCTTTTCTTTTTAAGATACAGGACAAATCATCTGTCTTCATTGTCTCTGGATCTCAGAAATTCATGAAGGTGGCAGCCTCTCTCCTCAGATCCCATCTATGAAACCTCTTGTCCTGTTTTGAGAATCTCTGGTCTCAAACAGTCCCTTACCTGACATTCAAGGCCCTCAACACACTGACTCCACCACCAAGTTTGCCCTCCACTTTGTTCATGCTGTTTCCCCTGGTCTGAAGTGAGTATCCTTTTGCTTAAGGCTCATGTGAGTCATACCTACCTTTCAAAATTCGTCTTAAGTTCATCTCCTCCAGAAAACCTTCCAGACCACATTAAACCTCAAATGTTCCCACAGCCCTAATAGTCTGCTCCCCACTCATAGCACAAGTTAAGATACTGAATTGTACTTAGCTTGTTCCTTCAACAAATGGTTAGGTTGGCATTTTCTCTGTGCCTGGCTCTGGGAGGTGGGAGGTGAATCAACACAGGTTCTGCTCTGAGATCTGAGCAATCCACTGGAGAAGGTGTACAGGAGATAGAGTCCATCATTAACCAGAAAGAAACAGACCATTTTTGTATATTATAAGAAGTGCACGAATCATTCATCTCAAAAGAGGGGTTTGCAAACTATATACAAGAAACCAAATGTAGGAAGCACTGATAGTATAATGGTGAGCATAGCTCATAGCTGTTTTCCAGAAACCAAATGCAGCCCACCACTTATTTTATAAATAAAGTTTTATTGGAACACAGCCTCACTTACATACGTATTACTTATGGCTGATTTTGCACTATCGTGGCCAAGTAGTTGTGACAGAAACCCTATAGCCTGCAAAGACTAAAATATATACTATCTGGACTTCTACAGAAAAAGCTCAATGATCCCTGGCTTAAAACACCAATAATTATTATTTCACAGAGCTGTTGAGGGCTGGGAATTTGGGAATGACATTGCTGGGTGGTTCTGGCTCAGGGACACTTCGGAGGGTGCAGCCCAGATGTCAGTGGTGACTGCACACACCCCAAGGTTTGCCTGGAAGGAAGGAGCTGCCTCCAAGAGGGCTCACTGGTGTGGCCAGCAGTCTGGTGCGCACTGTTGGCTGGGGGTCTCAGTTCTCCACATAGACCCTCCACGGTGCTGTTTGAGTCCCCTCACAACATGGCAGCTGGTTCCCCAGGGAGGGCAATCTACACACAGTCTCATTTAATCCCCTCCTTAAAGGACAGAAATGATTTTTACTGACATTTCTCAAATGAGGAAACCAGAACTCAGAGAACTTGCCCAAGTCACGGTCAGAGCTGGGACCCGGCCTCAGGCCCCTCCGACTGCAAGGCCTCCTCCAGACCGCGGGCCGCCTCTCCCAGTCGTCAGTCCCAGGGAAGACCAGTGGCTGCGGAGCCCGCATCATTTCATCTCAATTTAGACCTCCCCTTGCTGGGGGCACAGTCCCACTCGCCTGCCAATCACCAGATCCATGGGTGACCTCCACTCTCTTCATCTCCCTCCATCAAGTGAGTCCTGTCTTCTTCCCTAATATTGTCACTATCCACCTCTACACTTTTTAAAAACATTGCTGCTCCAATCCCATTTAAACCATCTGGGCTCCCACGTGGATAAAGCAGGGGAGCAATGTCAGGAGTAGCTTAAACAAGATGGTACTCAGGGAAGTTCTCTCGGACAGGAGACTTTTGAGCAGAAGTCCAAGGAAATGAGGGCGCGAGCCCTGGGACTACTCTGGAGAAAAACACTATAGCTGTACAGAGGCCCTGAGGTGGGGACAAGATTGGCTGGCCTGAGAAATGGCAAGGAGGCCAGTGGCGATGAGCAGAATGAAGATAGGAGAGAAGGAAGAAAAGGACACCAAGAGGGCTGGGTGACATCAGGCCTTGTTACTGTGAGTGGCTGGATTTTACTTCAAGAGAGTTGGTCAACAGAGTCTCCCCAGTAGTAGAGTGATTTCTCGTCTTCCAGGGAAGGAGCCACAAAACTATACGTCAGTACTTTTTCATCTCTCCTTCTTCAACCATCCTGCCCGTGGCTTTCACACCTGCAATGAAAGCTGCTTTCAGAGATGGGGGCGTAGGAGGACAAGGTGTGTGTATCAGCTTCCCTGGGAGATGAGCATTTCCTTCCCTGCACGGAGAAATGGAGGGGCCAGCCATTACTAAGCACCATTCACGTATCGTCGCCCCTCCATCTTCAGCACCCTCTACAGCTGGCATCACCAGCTCCATTTTGCAGAAGAGGAAATTGAGGCTCATAGAGGTCACAAACTGGCTGAGGTCACATGGCCAGGAGGAGGCACCACATTTGCTTAGTTCTCCAGTCCCAAATCTACCTTCTCACCACTCTCGCTAAATCTATAAAATATCCTTTGTGTTCCTACTGGATGCTGGATTCAATGAGAGATGCCTGCAGGCCAGCTGCCAGTCCTGGCAGGCACCCTCACTGCCACCGGGCACCGTGGGTGGGCGACAGAGGCTCCTTCAGGTCTCACAGCTTAGAGAGGATGAAGCCAGAGGCTCCGACTACTGATTTTCCTACAACTCTTCATGGTAGGGAAGAGTAAGAGCCCCCTTTTTTCCTCAAAAATGTTAGTAGTTTGACTGGGAGGGTGACGAAAGATAGGTTCTTAGATTTTTGACTTTAAAACAAACCACTGTCCCCACTGATTGTCATTGTGTTCAGTGGGAGGGAGCCTAGAACTTCGCTGTGTCCACTCTGGTCAATAACCGCCTCAAATAAGCATATCCGGTAAAAGAATTTATTCACTTATCAATAGGTTTCTTTTCCCCCAGTTTTATTGAGGGATGATGGACATACAACACTGCATAAGCTTAAGGCATACAGTGTGATGGTTTCATTTACACATTTTTTGAAATGATTACGACAATAGTTTCTGTTAACATCCATCATTTCATATAATATAGGTACAATGAAAAGAAGGAAAGAAGAAAAATATTTTTCTCCTTATGCTACTCTTCTGGACTTACTCTTCTGATGGCATCTTATATGGCATACATCCCTAGGGATGTTAAACATCCCTAGGACTCTTTCATTTTTTAACTCAATGTTTGTACCTTTTGATCTTTTGTTTGTCCCTTTCTTAATTAGTTGATCAATTATCAATAATTTCTACATCCTTATTGTACAACCAGGGTTGAGGTAACTTAAAAAGGAAGTGAAGGGTGGAAACTGGTCATCTTCTGTGCTCCTTAATTCCATTTATTGGGAACACCAAGAAATGTGAAAAAAGAGAAAAGAAAATATCCAGCTGCTCCATAGCTGGGGAACAAATTCTTGGTATGGAAGTAATTCTGCTAAGGCTAGCCTCCTCACAGTACATTCCAAATGCTTTTCCTATTTCCAAATTTAATTAGAAGACGTTTCTGTCGTGTGAGTCATCACTTAATAATGGGGGGCGTTTATTAGGGAATGGGTAGAAAGAGGACAGGACAGTTGGACAATTCAAGTTCAAATTCTGTGTGTCACTCAGAGGGCCATGTCATCTTGGGTGGCCACTTCACTGCCTTGACCATTGGTTTCCTGGTCTGTAAATTAAGATTTACCTGGCGGGGATTTGGGGCAGTCTAACCTAGGTGGCAGACATCAAGACCTTGCCACAGCGCGTAATCACTGCCTTCTCTTCCCATTTCTCTTCTCATTCTCTTCTAATCTCCCAGACAACCCCGACAGTGATAGGGGTGTTGATTACTTTCTCCAGCATGACCTATAACCTTTCAGAAACCATTTGGTTACCCCTCCAACATTTCAGGTAAAATTGGGTGCAGCTTCTACACGGGCACATTATTCCTGGAGAGCCAATCACATTGTCATGGCTATAAAAAAATGTGTTTGCATGGGGTGGCAAGTTCAGAAGAAGAAGCATCCTGGGCTGGGGTCTACAAGGAAAGATCCTTAGAGAAGAAATGCTAGGACTTGGTTAGATGGTAAGAAGGAGGGGTTTCAGGAGATTAAACAGCAAAAACCAGTATGTGGAGGCAGGACTGAGTTGAACATTATGCTGCAGTTGGAGATGACAATCATAGATCAGCCCCCAAAGCTATCAGGAGTTCCAGCTCAGCAGGGAAAAGGATGAGTTTTCATTAAACAAAGACCGGAGTCACTCACTGGCTGATTTGCTCTGGGGGTCACATCTCTTCCCTGCTTCCCGCCCATCCCCGACCCCACTGGGGAGTTCTCTGTCTCCCTGAGACAACAGGCATTAGTCAGTGCAGAGTTTTGCCCACCACACTTTCTTTTTCCCTTTCTCTCTCCAGGGAACTGCTCCCAGATTCCATGAGCCTGGATGGAGCTGTCAATCAAGATGCCTGTCACTCAGGCTGGGCAGAGAGGGGTTTCCCGGTGGGGCCAGTGGGAATCATTTTGCTGAGACTGCAGAGGAGGGTTTCCCTCTCCAGACTGTCAGAATGTAGCCTTGGGGCTGCTGAGGTCACTTTATGCCACACGGAGGGAAGCTGAATGAAGCAGGAAAGATGGTCCCAAGCAGAGAGGCAGAAGCGAAGCTGTAGGGAGGGAGATCTGCCAATGCTGCATGGCAGGTGTCCAGCCAGACTGCAGCCATTGGGTTGGCCCTTTATGTCAATCAATAAATTCCCTTTGCTTATTTAACAGGATTTCTGTCATAGGCAACTGAAGGAATTCTGAATCACACAGCTGGCAACTCGGAGATAGGGCTCCTCTTTAGAAGCACGTAGCAGAGGAGCAGACATGGCGAGGCTGAATGGAGCTGGGCTTCTCTGTCACCCACAGCAGCCCTGGCTCAAGTTGCCGCTCCTCTCGGGCCTCAGGCTCATCATTTATGAAATGGGCTTCTGTGAACAGAAAATAAAGTCTGGTGTTGATGATCCGACTGGTGACAGAAATTATTTTTAGGCAGCTTATAGATGTTGTAAAGCCAGAAGAGAGGACAAGAATGAACAGTGAAGTTGTGGGAAGGAAAATAAACATGAACTCAAAGAGATCAGGTTGCCAAGGGCCTGCTGTGAGGTTCTGGACACTTGGTAGAGGTGAATAGAAAAGTTTGTTCTGAACTTCCTTGAAGTCAAGAAAAGGGAAATGCAGTTACATGGATTCTTAGAGGGAAAACCTCCAACCAGTTTCTGAAATGAAGCCCAACTTTTCCTGGAATAAGCATCTGAAATAAATTTACTAGTGTTCTCCATCATAAGGATTTTGTGAAACACCATGAGTAAAGGTAAAAGACAAGGAACAGATTGGAGAAAATAGTTGCAATATATATGTCAAAGGATTAAAATCCATAATAAATCAAGAACTTCTACAAGTCCATAAGAAAAAACAAAGAACTCTATTAGAAAATGGGCAAAGGGAGAAAAGACAGTAGAATTCATAAAAGAAGTAAAAGTTAGCAAAACAGCAAAAAATCAAATGAACAAGTAACACCTGTGTTGGTAAAGGGATGGGAAGATTAGCATGCCCAGACATTCATTTCTTTTAGCCTTTCCCATATATTTCTATATTTATTTGCATATTTTAGCACTGTTCTCCTGACCAGATTGTGAGTCCCATATAGTAAGGACTATCTCCTGATCAGTGGTCAATCCCCAGAGCCTAGAATAGTAAGTCTAGAACAGCCAGGGCAGAGTAGATACTTGATAAATATTTACTATGCAAGTGGAAAAATAGACAGCATGTAAACTGATGTAATATTTTCAGTAGGCAATTTGGCAACACCCGTCAGAATTCTAAATGCCCATTCACTAACTCACAAATTTTTCATTTAGTTATCTCCTCAAGGAGATATAAATTATCAAAGGAACAGGTAGAAGATCTTCCCCACAGCATTGTTTAAATGCAAGAGTTGGAAATAATCTAAATGTGCAACAGCATTGCATTGATTCAGTAAGTTATGGTATGTCCTCACTGGGGATGCCTGCACAGACTTCTTCAAGAGAACAAGAACATATCTGTGATGCTAATGTCAGCTGATCTCTAAGGCATATTACTAAAAGAAAACAGCCAGTCATAGAACAACAGTATGTAATATTTATGGGAGAAACAACAAATTCTAGCTAGCTATTGTCTATCCATCTCTATTATTCTACCTTTCCAGGCATTCATTCACCCCCCCATTCCATCCATGCAGCCATGCATGCATCCACCCACCCGTCCATCTGTCTGTCCATCCATCCTCCCATCTGTCCATCCATTATCTACCAGTCTAACAATATAAGTAAAGTGAAAAAGACCTTGAAAGGAAGCACCAAATGGCAACAGTGGGAGCTTCTGAGGATGGAAATAAAATGGGGAGTGGTACAAAGCTCTCTTTTTACTTTAAAATTTCATTTAAGTATAATATAGATTTAAAATGTGCACAGACAGGTGTGACAGTTGATAAACTTTCACAAGCTGCATGTGCACCTATAACCAGCTCTCCGATGAAAAAAGAGAATATTGCCAGTTCCCCTGCAGAAGAGAGGAGAGTTAATCATTATCCTTGCAAGGATAATTATCACTACCCCTCCAGTCCCTTTATTACCTGAGACTTGTTTTGCCTGTCTTCAAACTTTATATAAGGGAACTCATAAAGTGGGTAAATTTTGTGCCTGGCTTCTTAAAGGCAACATGTATTTCACTATTATGCATTGCATTACTTTTGCTTTCTTATTGATTTACCTCTGTGCGTTTCAACTCTCTTTAAAGAGGATGTGATGCTTGTATTCCACACATGTAAGCTGGATAATCAGAATTTATTAGCTAAAGTAAATCGACACAGGCTATGTGTGTGGGCCAGTAGTTTGCCTTCATCAAGTACAGCACCAGGTGTCACAGGTAAGAGGGGGAGGAGAGGAGGAAACAGGGCAGTGGGGGGACTGCTCCTTTCAGACCCATGTCCAGAGCAGGTTTTGTGGAGATTCTTGGAGATTTGGCTGAGGCATTTACTGGGGTTAGAGCTTTGGCAGATGGGGGTCATCTTCTCGATCAACGGCCACTTCCGGGGCTGGGTCCCACCTTGCCAAGCTTTTGCAGACTTCAGCTCATCTGAACACAACCCAGAAATGAGACGTGACTTGGTGTAGCACGGTTTGTACTCAGGTTGGTCTGGCTTCAGATTCTAAACTGGTATTTTACAGCTTGGTAGTAAAATGGGCAGCCAAAAAAAAAAAAAAAAGAATACAAATGCTAATTAAGATACATGTGACAGGATAGAAATCCACACCACGAAACGGGTGTAGAAAGTGGATGGGATGGGGGTATCTCAGGAGCTCTGGTGCAAAGTCTGCATGCTGGGGGCAGGGAGGGCAGCTCCAGTGGGCAACTGGGGTTCCTCTTAGACCTTTTGGGTCCCTGAATCCCGCCCTGGGGTTTGGGGGACCTCAGTCTCTACCTTGTGTCAGTAGGAGAGGGAATCAAACAGCCCCTTCACCTGTTGTCTGTGATTTTTTAAATGCATTTCCTACAGTGCACCAGGGCAGTAGGTATTGAGTTGACAATAGTTTTTAAAAATTAAAAATAATTTCCTTTTCTTTCTCCTCCTGTCTTTCTTTCTCTCCATTTTCCTTCCCTTCCTATCTCTCTCCTCCTTTCTTTCCTTCCTCTTCTTCCTCTTTGTCCTACTTCTTCCTCCTACTCTTCCTCTCTGTTCCTTTTTAAAATTAGGTAGTGTGCCTGTGGTGTGCACCCGGGAGCAGTGCAAACCTGGGTACTGGGGAGATTCTTCCCCCTGCCTGTCCTTCCTTCACCCCTTTCCCTTCCAGGAAGCAGCAACTGTTTTCAGTTTCTTGTGTTTCTACTTGGCGCTGGTTTATGCATTTCTGAGCAAATGTCCCCCCTTTTTTTCTTTACCACATGGGTGCACACTACAGTGTCCTGAAGTTCATTTTGCAGCATATCTTGGACCCCGTTCTTTATAGGTATTGGAGAGTTGCCCCCTTTTCTCAGAAGCACCAATTCCAAGATGCTGTGCCTTCACCTGTTAACTGGTGCCCTCCTGGAGGTGTTCGGGCTGTTGACACTGTACGGCCGCACGCCTGTCCTTGTCAGAGGGGCGTTTTGCAAGTGTGAGCTTGTATAAACTAAGTCCCATGTAGTGGAATCAATAGGGTGAAGGTGTGTGTGTATGTGTGCGCGCGTGTGCACGTGTGTGCACGTGTGTAATAGAGTAGATATTGCCAAATACACAGACACACCAACCAGTGTAGCAGAATGCACTTCCCCACCAGAAAGCGATACCCTAATTTCCATCTAATCCACATCTATAGTCCAGTTGTGGCAACTGTCCCAATATTGTCCTTTGGGATTTTTTTTTCCCAGGGCAGTTGCAGTCCAGGGTCACATACTACATTCACTGTTGTGTCTTTTCAGTCTCCTTTAAACCTGGAATCGTTTCTTGACCTTAAATTGTCTCTCATGACCTTGACAGATTTGAAGGATAGAGATGTGTTGATAGTAGCCATGGGCCTCCATCTGGGTTGGTGTGAAGTTTCCTGCTGATGAGACTCAGGTTCTACCTTTTGTCACGAACACCTTAGACATGATGCCATGTCCTTCTCCATCCCAGTGTGACCAGGAGGCACACCGTGTCAATGTCTCTCTATCAGGACTGGTTTTGGTTGCTTGGTTAGGTGGTGTCCTCTACTATGAAGGCACTTCTTGTCCTTTGGTAATTAATGTTTAGGAATAAACTACCTAACTAAGAAGATACTTTAAGACCTTTATTAAATATCTGTCCTTGTCACCCCATTGTACACTTAAAATGTGAATTTCCTAATTGGTAGTGATGGGAAGCATTTACTCCTGTGTTTAAGAGCCATATGGGTTCCTTTCATTTCATTTTGATCATGATTTTTTCTTAAATGAGTTGGAGATTTATTTTGTTTAAAAATTGACTAGCTGAAACATAGATCTTGAACCATGAAGGGGAAGCTAGCCCTCACAGAAGACGTCCGCTCCCTTCAGGTCCCCACGATGGAAGGCCACTATAAACTGTGTACCGATAGTCCCAGCTGAGTCCAGTTTTACAGCACCCCCCAACCCCGCCAAGGCACCAGACATGTGAGTGGCCCCATCTAGGGTGCCCCCTCCAACTAGTTCATCCACCAGCTGAAAACCATGAGTGAACCCCACCAAAACCACGTAGAGCAAATCATCCAGCCAAACTCTCCCTGAGTCTCTAGCCCACAAAATTAATCCATCAGTTTTGGGGGAAGTTTGTTGGGCAGGGATAGATGACCAGAACAGACTCCATCTCACATGGGGCAGAAGGACAGGTGTTCTGGGACAGAAGGAACTTGTGGACATTTGTGTAATCCGTCACACATATTTTAAATTCTAAATGCTTACTCTCTGTTCCTTTTTAATAGTTTCCTGTTCATGGCTGATGGATGCAATCTCTCTCTCTCTCTAAAGACATTGTTGGATTTATTTTTAAGTTTCTCCTGTTCCTTGCATTGTCTCTTTCTAAGTCCTCTTCCCCCATCTCCACGTTTGCTTTGGTTTATATCTTTCATGTTGGAAATATCTTGCAATATGGAGTGACCTATTGTTGTCCACCCATATTTACAATCTATGTGGGGGAAGTACTGGTGAGTGTCTGTGTAGGATGGGTGATGAGCGGCTAGTTAGCTTATTCTGTGGAGCACTCTCCCAGCACACAAAATTGTCATATATGTAGGCCTTTGTCTCAGAAGTGTTCTAAGTGCCTAAGGGTGAAGGGAGAGCATAAGCCCGCCCAATGATATTTTGGAAATCACAGATGAATGTGGCTAAGGGGCTCTCCTTTTCTGGCTTGGTGTCCCTGCTCTTACAGCTTCATGTGCCCTTTCTCCACACCCTTTGCTGGCCTGGATGTAAGGGGGCTGTTGCCTGGCTGGGCAGGTGGGGATCTGAGATCCAGAGGCCCAGCACTCCTCATAGAAACTCCCAAACCATCTCTCTGCTTTCGTTCTCTGTTCAGTAGCATCTTCTTGTGCTACCCGGTAGTTCCAATTTTTGGTCTTTTAGGCAAATCCACTTGCTTCCCATTTCAGCAATCCAGCCACATAGCAATCACCCACCCTCTCTGCTGAACCACTGGTCATTTTTCATCCACTTTCCTCCTTGACATATTGTGGTCCAGGATTACGCCATCTTCCAGTTTTCTCGAAGACAGAGCTTGTGTCTGTTGCTTGTTCTTGTTTGTTAACAAGAGTGGGGGAGTAGACATGCCTTTGTCTGCCATCTTACAAATACCATTTCCTTATAGGTTTCAAAGGTAGAAGATGATTCCACTGAGCAGAAGTGTGTCAGCAATGTGGGTTTCATGACTCTCCCTGGAGAAATAGCCTGTATCTTAAACCTGATGGCTTCAGGTTCTGGTTTTACAAATACATTTGATACAGTTAATAAAATAGCAAATTATATATTTAGGAAAATACAGATAAGCCATTGCTGGCTGGGCAGAGAGGACAGTCCAGCAAGTCGTGGCAAAAGCTCAGAGGTGGAAGGATGGCGGTGCCAGGTCAGCCTGTTACTTCTTGACAGACGTGCCACTGCCCTCGTAGCTCACCCCTTCCCCCCTGCAGGGGAGTACACTGCCCACCCACCACTTTCTATCTACTGACTCTGATTTGTCCTCACCTGACGGCCTGGCGGTGGCTCATATATTGGCTTATTCATCTTTAGTGTTTCTTTCCTGCTGGAACATGAGCTCCTCGGCAGGGAGGAGGGTAGTCGGGAGGGGGGATTTTTTCCACTTCTGTATGCCCAGTGCCTATAGATTAGCACTAAATTAGTACAAATGGATGAGTGAGTGAGCACAGGAATGCAGCTAAGACAAGGCAGGAGCTCTCTGGACACAGATGGAGGCCAAGGGGGAAGGCAAGTCTTGCTGCCTGCCCTTCTGAGGGTCCCGCAAGTTCTGTCCACCATGGCCGCCTGCTCTTGGGGAACTAGCCGCTTCGCCTCTAATAACTCCCTTCTCCGCAGAGGTCAGGGGCCTATGAGAAAGGGAAGGAACAGAGAGCCCCTTTATTTGGAGTTGTAGATTGCATCTCGACACAAATTGATACCTCTGAGGCCACCAGCCGCCTAGCCGGCCCATCTCTGTGGACTGCCTCTCAAGGATGTGGGCACAGGCCTGGCCAGAGCTGAAATTGCCCTGGAAACTAGTCTCCCCTTTAATTAACAGGGAGAGCGACCAAGCTTGCTAGCGGGGTGGAGCGTGGAGTGGGGGTAGGGTCAAGTTCATAACATCCCCAAAGGATTAAGGCCTCCTTGTTTATTTTCCCAAAAATGTTCCCCTTTACCCAGAACAGGGTGGGGGCCCAGTGGGCCGCAGGCAGGGAAAAAACTTTAACCTCCAGCCTGCTCAAGCTCAGCACGTCACAATTTGACTTGCATTTTTTTAATAATTGCAAACTTAATGAAAAAATAACCTAACCCGAAAACACAGCAGGGACTCGTGGCCAGCAGTTGGCGGGAGCCCCTGGCAGCTGCGAGGACAAGATGGAAAGGGTACAGAGGAGCCACTGGGGCACAGGGGATGCCCTTCATCTGGAGGATCCCTCGACCCGGAGCCAGCCTTGGCTCCCTGTTGCCTTTGGTGTCATAACCAAATGTCTGAGCCTAACCTTAGATCGGTGGGTCATTGGCTGTGTGAGCACTGAGGACCCCAAAGGCTAAGGAGGTTGTCAGGTGGTGTGCTGTGTGAGAGCTGACGTGAGAGTGAGGTTGGTTGGGTTGGACGAGTTCTCAGAGAGAGTTGGAGTTCCCACTGGATTCGACCTGTGCTCTGCACCCCGCACCCCTGCATGACTCTGTGTGGTGAGTGAGTGGGCCCCAAGTGAGTTTTGTCCACTTTGAGCTAAGTTAAGGTCTGGAATGGGGAAGGGAGAATTGAGGTAGTTCCTTTGGAAGTTACTTCTAGGCCTGTATACTTTTCTTCATTTATTCACTCCACAAGTATTTATTAAGCATCTATATGCCAAGGAGCTGGGAACACAAAAGTGAAGGACACAGACAAGGTCTCTACTCTTGGGAGCTCACAAAACTCACTAGGGGCCCCCACACTCACCGCACAGCGTCATGTAGGGGTGGGGGGCAGAACACAGGCTGATTTCATTGGGAATTCCAACCCTCTCTAAGAACTCGCCCAACCCCAACCAACCTCACTCTCACACCAGGCATTGAGAAAAGGAGTTCCAAGCTAGAGGAATAACTGTCTCCTTGTGTCTCTGTGGAATCCAAAATTCAGTCAAGGTCAAAGAACCTTTTGCCTCAAGTGATCTCCAGGGGTCCAGGGGGCGTAGGCACTCAGGGCAAAGAAGGACACTTCTCAGAAGTTGCAGGTCCCAAGCTTGTCTTGCTCTTTGGGCTGATAGCTGAGAGTCCAGGATCGGCCCAACCAGTCAGGCCCTCAGCTTGCTCTGGCGAGTCTCTGTGGTCCCGGGACCTGGGTGCCAAAACACCAGGGCCACAACCAGCCTCCAGAATCAGTGCATCATTGACTCATCCGTTCACTCATCATGTGAATTAAGAGCTTTCAACAATGAAGTCTTGGAGACCTGGAAACACCCACCTCAGACTCTGAGGCTCTAGAAACTTTCCAATCCAGAATAATGGTAGCCGTGAAACATTTGTTCAATGCTTGCTATGCTCCAGACACTGAATTCATTAGAGCCTCACAATCAAGCCACCAAGTAGTAACTACTGTGTTTCTGTGTTAACAGATGTGGAAACTGAGGCACAGGAAGGTCATGTGATTTGCTCAAGGTCACCCAGTTAGGGTGGGTGGTTTTGGTAGAGGAACTCAGGCATCTGACTCTAGAACATCCTGCACAGTCTCAGATGCCTAAACTCATTGAAACTCAGACCCTCCGAATTTCAAAATCATAGAAAAGTATATGGGCAGCATCTTAGAATCACAGATTTTAGAATCCACCATCATTGACTTATCAAAACCTGAGTATAAAATCAGAATTTTTATTGTAATCCTGGAATCCTAGACTATTGGGGGCTTGGAGGCAGAAATTGAGGTCTGGGGCATCAGGCCCAAGGAAGGACCTTAGGTTGCAGACCCAAGTTCAGTCCTCCTATGGACTGGGAAACTGATGCCCGAAAAGGGGAAGAAAAGGGTTGTCCAAGGGAAGCAGAGCCTGGAAGACTCCATGTTGGTGTTTGGAGAAAGAAATTCAACCGAACAAAGTCAGACCCTGGGCGGGCGGGCAGGGATCTGTTTGTGATTAGCAGTGGGTTTGATGCTGGTGAGGAATGTGCTGGAAGTTACCGTTCCCAGGCAGGTTGCTGCCTCCTTTCTGCCCCCTCAGATGCTCTCCTCAGAGCCTGCCCTCGCCAGGCCCAATATCCTGTTTATACTGCTGACAAATTGAATTTTCAGAAGTTGGCCTCTAGAAGCCGGCTTGGAGGTTCTCTTGGCCTGCATGCTGTTTCTTGGTGAGAAGCCTGCTCTCCAGGAGCCCAAGGAAGGCCAGAGAGGTTTTGAACATGCAAGTCACCAGCCAAGGAGGGAGGAAGGACAGGAGGGCAGGTAGCTGGGGACATGGACAGACCCAAGGGTGCCAACAGAGAGGGAGAGTCCCGAGGTGGGAGGTGGTAGACCCACAGCAACTCCGTGCTACTCCTGTTGTACCTGGGGAAATGGGCATTGGGGGCCCTACATCTCTCAGAGTCATCATGCAAATGGGGCTGTCCAGAGAAGGGCTGGGGAGGGGTGGGGAGGGCCTGTGCAGTCTGGGGGGTCGCTAGCCCGGAGCAGATGGGAAGGAAGAATGAATTCTGAAGCTGAGTCATCAGGTGCTGCTCTTCTGAAGGCAGAGGAAGACAGGAGGAGTCCTCAGGAGCAGATCTGAGGTCGCATAAGGACGTGCATGCATGTTCATGGACAAACGCAGGCTGGAGGTTGATGCCACCTAGAGATTTGAGTTCCATCAGAAGGCCTGGTTCTCAAAGTACAGTCTTGACTTCCTGGGGATCCAAGGTGCTGCCAAGGGGGCCACAAGGTCAAAACTAGTTTTAGAGCACTTTTCACTGTAAGTGGAATTTTCCACGGTTGCTATGACACTGGATAGCACCACCACTCTGAAAACAGTGAAAAATAATGCCCGAACAAAATAAATGATGAAACATAAAATATCAAAATTTGAAATACTATTAAGGTTTTGTCTCAGGCTCTCATCTGGATTTTTCAAAATATTTCATTAAGATAAATTTTGTAGCTGACTGATTTTTGGTACCCCTTAAATTTTTGCTCAAGGTGAGTGCCTCAGTCTCGACTCTGGCTATAATCCACTTAACGGGAGCCCTTCAGGGTCCTCCATCATCATTAGGTGTGGAGGGGTCATGAGACCAGCTGAGAATCCGGATCTAAGGGCAAGATTTCCTTTAGTGACAATGGAAGGGAAATAGCCCCAGGCACAGAGTCGCCATCACTGTGCAAACAGAGGGATTAAAGATCGGGTGGGGGAGGGGCCAAGCATCCAGCATCTCCCACCAAGATGCCCCCAGGAGCCCCCTCTTGGCCTCCTGTTGCCTCATTGTCCCCTGACAGCCAAGGGACTGTCTCATTGGCCCACTTGACACCTTCCAGTGCTTTCCATTACACTCTGAGCAAAACCCAAACTCTGCTCCACTGGCTCCAAGGTCCTCCACGCCAGGCTCATCCCTAACTTGCCCACTCCTACCACACTGGCCTCTTTCCTGTTCCTCAAGGTGCCAAATTCTTTCCCACCTCACACCTTTTGCACATGATGTTCCATTTGCCTGGACTACCCCCCTCCCCTCCCCTGCCCTCCCCCCTCTACTTTTTCCCTCCCCTCTCCTGCCCTCCCCTCCCCTCTCATCCTCTCTTCTCTCCTCAGGGTTGTTTCTTTGTCCTCAGCTTGTCTGTTGCCTCCTTCAGGGGCCTCCCTGACCACCCCTGAAGGCAGCTTTCTCTAACATCATCTCTCATTCTCTGGTTTGCTTCCTCCATAACCTCATCGCAGCTTATTTTGTGTTTATTTGTCGGCATGGATTGTTCTCATCGTCTCTTCCCGAGACCACGAGAGCCTCCCAGCAGGAGGTGTCTGTCCCGACGCGGTCCCAGCAGTGGGCACAGTACCTGGCAAGGAGAAGGGTCTTGAGAAACACTCATTGAGCAAATAACAAATTCATTTTGAATAAATGAACAAATAAGTGAATAAAGGGCACAAACAGCTCCCCACGGGTGCTCGGACACTCACCAGGAAGCCCCCGGACACACAGATTGCTGGAAACATCACTCAGCAGTGCTGGGTGGTGTGGGGCAAAATATTAAATGTTTAGAAACCAATTATGTACAGAAATGAACAATGATGTAAGAAAATAAATTCAAAAGAATAAAATATTAAGTGTTTGCCATCAGCATCAGTCAAGGGGAAGAGCGCTTGCCTGACTGGAGACACCAGGCAGAACTTGGCTGAGCAGAGTCGAACACAATCTCTAGACCTCTCCCAAGGTGTTGCCCCTCCCGGATGCCACATTTTCCTGCCAGTTTCCATTGTATTTACTGTTAGGGCTGCTTCCTAGAGACCTACCCTGACTCTCCTCAGGTCGGAACCATCCAGCAGGATGACAGCCCTTTCTGACCACCCTGATTTGAAGACACTAGCTTATAGAAATGTCCCCACAGCGTAGGTGTCATTGTCCCACTTTAGAGATGAGAAAAGAAAAGATCTGAAAAGAGCATACATTCTAGTGCAGATATGGAGACTCACTACAGGGAAATAAACATATCCATAGGATGTCAGAGGTGATAACGGTTATGCTGGAAGACATAGCAGAAGAGGACAGGGAAGATTTCTCTGAGAGGTCAGATATGGGTTCAAATTCCAGCTATTAATATCAGCCAAGACTCAGCTATTAGTCTAACTGTGGATACTTCTTGGATGTCTGCCCTGTGGGGGCAGGGGCTGTATCTATTTGTTTACTGCCCTGCCCCCGGCACCCAGAACAGCACTCAGTGTGGGGGGTGGGGTGTTTCAAGGGCTATGTATACACTAGGTGCTAGACATACGTTATTGGATTTTAGTGATCAGCGAGGTAGGCATTGCTGTCATCTGGACACAGCAAAGTTAAAGACTCTATACCTGACCCAAGAACACAGAGCTAGTAAATGGTGGAGCCAGAGATGAAGTCTAATCAGTTCTGTCTTGCATCTCAGCCACTCCCCTACATAGTCTTGCTCCATTTGCTTGCTGTGTGATCAGGGCACATTGCCTAACTTCTCTGAGCCTTGGTTTCTTTATCTTTTAAAATAGTGCTGTGTAGTGGGTTTCTATGACAGTTCAATTCTGCAGAGTTCAGTTCATACCTGCCATGCAGGAACACCCAGGTTAGGGTGTCAGCCGTCATGAAACAAAAGGGCATAGAATAAAACTTTCCAAAATGGAAAAACCTCCTATACTTTCTGCAAAGCCCTAGGAAACTTGATCAGTCATGGAGGTTGCAGAGAAGGCCTTAGGGTGAAATTTGTCAAGAGGCTTGACAAACCCCTCATCTCTGAGGCAGGATTACACCAGAGGACTATTCCTACGATCCCCCCAGGCTCTGTGCTAAGAGCTCACAGCATCCCTTCCTGATTCTTTCCAGGCTCGCTATGCAGCACATAGAGGCCACACAAAAACCCGGAAACAAACTCAAGGAAGGGCCCCAAAGCACCCCAACCATAGCGATCAGTCACCAAAGGCAAGGGGGCTATGAGAAGGACAGGGAGGCCCAGACACGTTCCAGAGACCTAGGACAGGCCCCCCACTTTGCCCAGCGCCCCACACTGCCTCTGCCTTTCCCGTCCCTCTCCCACTCTCCTGGACCCCTGCACCCTTTCCCCTGTTCGGGTTTTTGGGTAAACCCGATTTTCCACCCCACTCCCATTAACATTGATGATAGACCCCGGCAGCCCTGCACGCATGCCTGATGGCGGCACCTGAAGTGTGGTGTGGGCATGCGTGAGTGGGCACACCTGGGCCCGGGGAGACTCGCATATAAGGGCGGCGTCACAGAGGACACGGGGCAGCAGCAGAGAATGGAGCGCGGCAGCAGAGGACCATGTGGTGGAATACGGCGGAGCACAGTGGACAACATCATGGGGGCAGCTAAGACAACGAGTCTGCTTGACTGGTGATGAACCTGCCCGGTCTGGGGTGGTTGCAGAACAGGGTGCGCTGGAATGCCTGCCTTGCCTGTCTTCCTCTGGTTCTTGAGAAGGGGGTCAGAGGTGAGGGACCTAATGGGGAGAGCTCTCAGAATAATCCCCGTGGGTTTGGGAAGAGCGGTAGACAGGACTGGGATGATGGAAAAGCTGACACACAACAGATTTACAACAAAAAACTCTCAGCTGATCCCACAAGTAACTCTGGAACTGAGAGGACTCTCCCGCACGGAGTAGTGGAGTTGAGAATTGCATTGCCTATCAGCCAGTCACTGGCCAGAGGCTGCCTGGGGCGGATGGGTCCTTGGGCAGAGCCATTCCCTGCAAGGCAGGGCAATTCCCAGCTGGGAGTCACCTGCGCCAATATTCCCATCGGCTGGGATGGGTGACTCACAGATCCGGGCAGTGCCCCAGTATCCACCCCACCTGCCCACCATCGTCTAACAAAATCAGGACCACAGTGGGTCCTGCTGGCCGGGTACTGTCTACCTCAGGTGCCTGCCCATTAATTACATGGGTTCCCTCATTTCATCCTGGGACAGCCATGAGGGGGGACTCTATTATCCCCAATTTACAGATGAACAAACTGTGGCCCACTAAGGTGAAGAGTTTGCCCAGGCTTACATGGCCGGAGCCAGAATGCTGGAGCTGGGGTTCTAATCCAAGAAGTAGGACCTCAGGATCTTACTTTTGTCCCACCTAAGAACATCTCCCTTTAGTTCCTTTAATCCAACTCAATCCCTGGTCCCTGGAGTCACAGCTCCTGCCCATCAAGGAGCCTACAGTCCAGCAGGGAACTCACGACAGCTAATGTCATTTAGTAAGTGTTGCAATGAGAGGTGGCCTTAGAGTGAGGGCTTGGGGCATCCTGCCAGGAAGCCAGGGAAGGGAGGCAGCGTTGGCAGGCCCCAGCGCCTGCCCCTCCAGGAATATTTGCTGCATGAATGAATGGCTTGCTGGATGAATGGGTGACTGCTGGTAAAAGGTTGAAGGTCCAGACAGGAGACATGGACACCAGGAGCTTAGAGAAACTGTCCAGAGAGAACGGGGCCTGACCCTGCAGGGACCACAGGGGTGGAAGGCAGGGGAGGAGGAGGAAGAGGAGGAGGAATGGGCCGGGGGGGGGGGGGATTGGGGCCAAGGGGAGAGAGACAGGAGGTGAGCCCCACAGGATTTGGTGACAGAAAGTCTTCTCTTTCAAAATCCTGCCCCCGTCGCAATCTCCATGCCCTGCACTATGTGGCACCCCTTTCCTTTGCCCTCTGCATCTCCAAGCCTCACCGTTTCCAACAGCCACCCGAGCTGCTCCCCCAGGGTGTCTGACTGCGCAGCAGCTCTCCCCACTTACCTAGCGGCAACCCCTTCCAGGTCCCCTCACAGTGGTACCTCCCATTGGGAGACTCTGTCTTCAGATCCCAGCTCTGCACCTCTTGAATGCCAGGCCACAGGCGAGCAGAGAAGGCCCCGAGCAGGGCTATGACGGAGGAACGTGGGGTCACATACCCAGCACAGGTGGGCTCGCTCTGCCCCATACCGCCTGCTCTTCAGCCCTCTGAAGGCAGCATCTGGTAGAAATCAGGACTTGGAGTCTGGGTAATTGGAAACAGGAATCACATCTCTGGGGATGGTCCCTAAATTCTCAAGCAGCAGACAGTAGAACTCTTCACAGAGGGACTTGCAATGAAAAGTATCATCAGAACAAAAACCCTGAAGCAGAAGAGTTTGGGCCCCCTCAGAGACGCAGATCTCTGCGTTTGGATCCAGAGACGCAGGCTCGCCTGAGTGCCGCCTACAAGCAAATGAGGCCCAAGGAAGAAGAGACCTTTCCCTGGGACACAGCCCTGTGTGAGGACGCGCCATCCCTACCCCTAACGCTCACTGGGTGTTGCTTGACTTTTGATTGTGGGGAAAAGCTTGTGCTGGAAGTGAATTTATTAGTCTGGAAAACCCAGGCTGCAACATCAACTGGCAAGACTTACGGACTCAAATAATGTCACTGGGGTGGGTTTCTTGACCTGTTTTCTGCTCGGCACCCTTCAGAATTGGCTTCAACCCAGGGTCTCTGTGGAGGGAAGATGGCGGCATCCAGAGGGTCTGCTTTGACCAGTATGGTCACACACCCAGTCACTGTGACCAAGGAATACAACACCCTGACTGACTAAGGCCAGGAGGTGGGGGTGGGGTGCCCCCAAGATTACAATGATCAAAGAGCATTAAGGGGTTCCCCAAACAGAATTTTGGATTCCGTAGAGGTAAGCACCCATGTTTCCTCATGAAGGTCTACTATGCTCTGGGCAGCTCTGTTTTGTTTTGCCGGTTTATAGATGAGGAGACTAGTTCAGAGAGGTGAAGTCACTCTCAGTGAGGAAGGGGCCAGGCAGGAAGGGGCTCCATCTGGCACCAGAGCCCACACTACAGAGGGCCCCAGCATCCTGCTTTCCTGGCAGCATCTGCTAGAACTTGGGCTGGTGCTGGCTAGTTAGGAGGAAGATGGCACTCCCAGGAGGTCTGCCTGGACACCCTCTTAGACAGCCTGACACTTGGCAGCACTGACTTTAATTAAAGCCACACTCAGAGCAAACCCATCTGGGAATTCCAGGGGAGACAGCAGCCACAGCCCACATTCATGACCTTAGACTAGACAGGCCTGGGGGAAGAAAAGGCTATGTTGTCACAGAGCTTGGTGGGGTTGTTCTGAAGTAAAATAAAGTAGGTAACATTTACTGAGCACTTTCTTCACCACAGACACTGTCCTAGGGCCTTGATGTCTTAACTTGTTTCATCTTTGTGGCAAACTTTGAGGTTGGTACTGATATCAGTCCCCACTGTTGAGTTGTGCGAACTGGGGGCCATGTGATATTAACTGAGAGGAAATGCTTAGGAAGGCTGCTGTTTATTTATCATTGTCACCAGCGGGCCTTCAAGCACTCATTTTCCTCATGCACAGCTCTAGCCATCTCTCGATGACTCCATGTGTACCAAGTCATGGCACCAGCACATTCTATTCCATTTATTCTCGCCTTTCCTTACACAAAGAAACAAAGGCCATAGTTTGGAAAAGGATCATGGGATCAAGACCTAGTGACGGGGGGAGAAGCCCGCTTAGGGGCCTAGGGCCTAGAAAGATTGCTGATTTGGGAGCCAATCAATTCTGATGCTGCTGCCACAGATAATGATGTGACAGATGCACTCAAGAATTGTGCAGTGCACAGTCTGCACAACCTCACAGGTTGGCCGAGCAAATATCAGTGTCTTTAAAATGAGAGGTGTGGGGCTATCTCGAAGAGTTGCTGCAAGAACTGCATGAGCCAACCTTTGCAAGTGTTTAGCATGAGGCTTCAGAAAGCAGGTACTCAAAAACAGATAATTTTAATATCACCATGAAATTTTTAAGGTCACAAAGCCAATAAAGGCAGAACACATGGACAGAACCTATGGAAGTCGTGCACCCTCCACATCCTCTATTTCCCTTGGTTTAATACAAGTGAGAGCAAAGTATGGTGTGTAAGTTCATCCTGTTCACTGTATGGTCACTGTGTCACTATGATAAAGCAAAGGCTAAAGGCATGGAAGGAATGATTTATTTATCTTGATTTTAGTACAAGGCACAAAACTGGCACCAGATAGAACTCGGATAACCCTGTGTTGGAAGCACAGATCGATGAGTGAGTGTGTGGATGGATGAGGGGATGGAGGGACAGGGGAGCGAATGGATGAGGAGTAGATGAATGGGTCGGTAGAAGGACAGCCAGGTGGATGGTTGGATGGATGGCAGAGTAGTGGCAGGGTGGAAGGGCAAATTGGTAGATGGCGAAGTTGAAGGATGGATGTGTGGATAAGTGGGCAGATGCTTCTTCTTGGGTGGGTGGGTGAATGGGTGGGTGGAAGGAGAAGTGGGAGGAGAGACAGAGTAATGCTGACAGAAGCCCAGACCAGTGTCTTTGGCCTCCTGGCTACCTCCTCCCAACCGCCTTTTCCAGTGGAAAATTGAAAATCATGGGCCCTGGGAAGACATTTCCCTGTGTGGTCTGTTAATAGAGGCCCGGAAAGGCCAGCAGGGGCTGCCAGCTCACCCCCTACCAGGACCCTGTTATTAGCCATGCTCCCCCACCCGTCTTTGGGTGGAAGTATGAGCTAGTGGCCACTGAGGGTCTGGGCCCATCCAGGCCCCTCATTAAGCCTTATTAAGCCCACAGTGTGGAGGGGGGCAAGGAAAGGGAGGAAAACCTTTCTCCCAAAGGTTAGTCACTGGAAAACGGCAGCGGACATACTCTGGGGTGGTCGCCTAACAGAGCATGAGGAACGTAGAAGCTTGCCTGGCCCAGCCTGCTTCACCCCTACCTTGCAGGTTGGAAAACAGAGACCTGTCCAGGAAAGGAGAGAGGCCCCTCTCCTCTAGCAGATGGTGAGTGCCATGAAGGCAGGGATTCGATGAGGTTTAGTCCCTGCTTTATCCCCAGAGCCTGGACCGGTGCCTGGCATATGGCAGGTACTCATTGAACATTTGTTGAATAAATGTGTTTCTATTCTAATTTGTATCTCCCCCACTGGCACACATGGCAAGTGCTCAATAAATCCAGTTCTCCTCACTCCTACCTACCTCTCCACCCTACCAACCCCATTTCTACCTGCTCCAAGCAGCCTCCTGGGCCTGCAGCACCCCGATGGCTCTGTGGCCATAGCTGTCCCAGGCTGAGTTCTCCACCCACCTCTCCCAGGTCTTGCTCACCCTGTTGAACAAATGCTCCTGCCCTGCATGTGTGTTATGCCAGAATGTGGGGCCTAGAAACAGTCCAGAGAGGAACCCCTGCCTTCCTGCACACCTCCAATCCCAGGCCAGCCACACTCTTGCTCCTGGATAGACTGTGGAGATTTTCCACGTCGCTGGTCGGATGCCCCCAGATCTTCTCTCCCCCCACCCCCTCCCGCAGCAAGGGCTGCAGCCCGTGGGCCAGAGCCATCCCCTGTGCGTGATTCCAACATCTGTAATACTTTCCCCTCTCCTGGGAGACCTCCCCCTCCAAATTCCTCCCACTTCGTTATTAGTATATCCAAAAAATAAAAAATTAAGTTGTCTTAATCATTTTCCATATTAGCCGACAGCCGGCACCCATATGCCTGGGAGTGAGACCATTCCTCTCGTGCCCCCTTCTGCTTTTCCGGAATTACCAGCCCCAAACAAGGCCAGTTGTCACAAACCCTCTGTCTTTGAGCCCCCACCGCGCTGTCTCCTTGGGTGCTGTCTGGTGAGTGTGACCTGAGTCAGACTCAAGGGAAGGAAGTTCTCTCATGTGCCCGACAAGCACAGATGTCAGGGTGGACAGATCATGGTTCAGATTCCAGTGTTATTCCTCACATTCTGGAAGTCTTCATTTTGCTTTGTCTATTCTATCCAGCCCGGAAAAAGACAAGACGTGAATTCTGGAGGGGACAGATGTGGGCCCCTACCTGCACCTCTTCATTTAACCTGCACAGATGGGGAAGGAAAGAGCTGAGAGATTTGGAATCTACCCTCAGGACAAGCAGTAGGGAGGTGGAGGAACTGGGGTTCTACCCAGACACCCTGGCTCCAGCCCCGCAGCTTCAGGACCCATCCTGGGGCTGGTCCTCTGGATACTACGTAAGTGCTCGCCCCCTCCCACCCAGCTTCACCTTGGTCTTTCCCCCTCTCTTGGCCTTAAATCTGGGCACCAGGGATTGACAGCTCTGCTGTGTCCTGCCCCCATAAACACCAAGCCCCCTCTGAGCCGGGCATCGGAGGCCCATGGCCCATGCCCAACATATTCAGCCCCACAATGCCTGTTCATCACGATCACCTGGGAGCACTTAAAAGCATAGACATCTGTGCCCATCCCTTGAACTTGAACTGAATGAAAATTCCCAAGACAGAAGGAGCTATACTTTTTGTCAGTCCTCCAACTTGAAGGCTTTCCATTTTTGCTCAGTTGCAACCCAAACTGACTTCCTTTACAAGAAGAAAAAAGTTAGCTCATAATGGAAATCTCCATGTACCTCCTAGAATTAACTAAAATATACCAAATAGAACTTAGCTAAAATAGCCACACCTTACTAGAGTGCTTGTATTGCTGTGTCATGGAGACGTGTCATATTTCCTGTGCACCCTCCATCCAAACCCCAGTGGTTCTAGTTTCTCTGTTTGAGTATTCGTTCTGAGCCAGGCCCTTTGCACATAAAATATCTCAACCTTTCTATAGCCCTTTGAGGGACGGGTCATTTAGCTTCATTTTACAGATGAGGAAATTGAAGTTCAAAATGGTTAAATAATCTATAAGGACCAGGATCCGGATTTGAATCAAGTCCCAGCTGGATAGCTGACCTTTGCATGATTCTCCAAGAGCCCCCACCCTACAGCCCTGACCCATCATCCATGCACCCCCTCCTTGGGCCAGACTATCCTCTGCCCTGAGAGCCTGCAGCATGTCCAGCTGCCTGGGCTTAAATCCCACCTCAGTCATTTTCTGACCCTCAGACAAGTCCTTCACCTCCTCAGCTTCTGTTTCCTCCTATGTTCTGTAGAAATACTGCCCCTCCCCCAGCTTTTAGGGCTTTCTGTGGAGGAAGAAATATATACCCAAAGTGCCAATACGGCGTGGCTAGAATCCTCATTTTACTTCTAAGTCCCCCAACTCAACATTAAGTAAGGTTTATGGACTAGTCAAGAATTTCTCAATGATGGTAAAAGGAAGGCTGGGAACCACAAAAACAAGAGACTAGAAAGGTTACAAAGTGTTATTAGTAGATCTCTGTGGGGAATGAGGTTTGGGGTGACTTTGTTGTCGTCTTTGTGATTTTTACCCCCAAACTCTCAGCTCAGAAGAATATTTTACTGTTTTACAAATTCTATGATGCTATGGACTGTGAGATACACCTTCAGCTTTGTAATTTTTTTCAGAGAAAAGAAGGAAGTCTTGCCGCGTGGACTTGTGAGACTTCTCTTGATTTTAGAAGTATTAAGTTTTGTGAGGGGAATCAAGGAAATAGATTTGTAGTCAAATAATCAAAGTTGTGGTCTGCAGGGGAAAAGGAGGAAAAAGTTTCTTTTTAAAAGAAGGAAGAGGATACAGAGTCCAGAGCAAACTCGCGTTGCTCAGGACTCTAAGCACCAGCTTAACCCTGCCAGCACATGCTTGGCCATCAGGGGTGCTCAAAGATACAGGTGCCTGGACCCCATCTGGTCCTAGTGCCCTGGCGTCTCTGGAGCAAGACCTGGAGATCTGTGTTTAAGCTGCCATGGAAGATTCTGGAACCTGTATTGGAAACAAACCTTCTCCCTCATTTTCTGTCTCCATCGTACAGATGAGAAATCGGAGGTCCACAGAGGTGGGCTCATTAGGACCCTCATGCCTGAATAGTTTGAGCAATCAATCGCCTCCCTCACCCCAAAGCACCCATCTCACACCCGGCCCCAGCTTCAGATCTTCTCCCCCTCCTTGCTCTGTCAGCCTAGAGAAATTCCTCCCCTCTCTCCCTAAGGGAGTGTCCCCTGTTCTTCATTAAGGAGACTCTGGGTATTTTTGTCTCTTTGAGTACTACGTTCTATTGCCAGCAAATAACTTTAAATAGAAAAAATATGCCCAAAATTAAATCAGAAAACAAAAAATAAATAGGAAGGGGTGGGTTGAGTGTCAGCCTGCTCTTTTGATGAGGAGAGTGGGCTCTGAGCCCCTTTCTCTCTCAGGGGATGTGAAGGTGAGACGAGAAGCGAATGCAATGCACCTTGCACCGAGCATCTCAGTGTTCAGACCCATCCAGTTACCAGGAACATTTGCTGCTTTGGATTTTGAGCTAATTGTGTGGTGAAAGCCCCCTCCCCCCTACCACCAGTTGACATTTCCCAACCCAAGTCATTTTAAAACACGTTGCCAGATGTCATTTTTTAATAGGTACAACTTTAAAAGCATCCCTCCACTGCCCTCCCTCCTCTGGTCCGACTGTTCACAGCTGAGAGTGACCTTCCAAAAGCCTAACTCAGATCATATGATTCTCCGGTTCCAAAACTTTCCGAAGTCCCCATTGTCTACAGAACTGAGCTCAACACCCTCAGTGCCCTCCAGGACAGAGGCCATGGAAGGTTTCAAATTTCAACTTTCATCTCCCTCAACTGTCCTACTCTCTGTCCACTAGACCCAGAGAGATGATTTTGGGTCCCCAAACAGGACATCCACTTTCGTTCACCCCCCTAATTGGAAGTCAGGTACAGAGAGGTTAATCATACTTGTTACTGGTGAGAGGGAGACCCCTACCTTGTTTTATTATTTGTCCCTTTCCTGCCCCAACCATATTCTCATCTCCCTCTATCTCAGCACGCCCCTCTAACTCGCCTGGCAAAAGTCTTTAACTATGCACGTGTCCTGGAGCACACGCAGTGTGGCTTTCTGTGTGCGTGCTTTCCATTTCCCTAAGTGCAATTAATATCAGTGTTTACCTTTTTCACTCAACACTATGTTTTAAGATCTAGCCTCTGTGTGTGGAGCCATATCTCCTAACTCTGGAATAGTCCTCCATGGTGGGCATCCTCCATGCTTTACCAGCCTGGTCCCCTGCGGCGGGGGAGGCCTTGGTTACCTCTAACTGCCCCCACCAAACCTCTGGACCGCTTGTCTTGCAAGAGAACAGCTTCTGCTTATTGCATAAGCAGCCATTGGCTAATGACAGGGACAGGTGCCTAACTCAAGATGGTTTAAATACAAAGTGTAGATTCAGATGTTCAGTAGCAGCCACTGCTAATTAAATGCCTCCGTCTCTCCCCAGCTTAACTCCAGGCACCAGCCGCCCACCTTTCGCAGCTCCATTTTCAGCATGGCCGCGGTGCCCTGACCGCAGCTTTCACCACTTCCTCCATGGTGGGGCTGTTTTTTCTGGCTTCAGCAGCCTCCCCAGGAGCACGTGCTTCAGAGGAGTGCGCTCCAGGATCAGGGTCAACCTTGGTCCAAAGCAGTGTTTCGCAACCTTTCATTATTGTCCCCCAAAGCAGCCTTTTTAGACATTGTTTTTCCTAAACATGCACCCAGAAACTTGGTCTGAAGGCATCCACACAGATCGGATCCTTTCCCACAAGTTCTAGCAATGGCTCTGAGGCAGAGCCCACTGGCGTTGATAGGCCTGTTTCCAAAACAACCATGTAGCAGACTTGAGTCCTGTGCCAGCCCTGGTGGCTTCGGGGTAGGAAGGAGTCAACCTCGCCTGAACTGACAGTGGGGACTGTTCCGGGAAGTACTTCCTCAAGGGGACATGAAAGCTGGGAGGGCAGAGATGGTAGCAGGGAGCAGGGTTCCACATTCACACTGTCCTGTCTGCATGAGGCACCGTGTCCCCCAACCCTATGTACTTGTCTAAGTGTAGCTCACAGCTTCCTCCACTGGAAGAAACCCCAAGTCCCACCTGAACTGTCCCTTCTCCTCTGGTGGTGCCTCACAGGGCATACCTCTGCCTTTGAGTGGCCATGCCACACCCTGCCCCAATTAGCACTTTACTTAACCACCCACAGGTCTTGGGGGACCAAGGGTGACCATCATGGGTCCCCTTCTCCGGGGTTTTACAGTCTATGGAGGAAGCAAGCGTCATAGGCAATCGTCATTCAATGTGCACTTACTATGCCTTTTCCAAGCCAGCTCCTGGGGGTACAGAGGTGAGTAAACTATTCCCAACCTCAGTGAAAGGTGGAACTCCCCAACTAAGGGGCACACAGACTAAGAGTAAATAAGTAAAATGTAGAATGAGGTGGCAGAAACCAGCACCAACCACTCTGACCTGAACAAATGAGAAGGCTTAGACAACCTTGGCTGAGTAGGTGCCAGCAAGTTGGCCCATTCCTGGGGTCCCGGGGGCGGGTGCTGTGGATGCCTCCTGGGCTGACACGAGGTTCCTTCACCTCACTTCTGGACTTGCGGAGCTCTGCCTGGGCTGCTGCAGGAAGAGGCGCCAATGCCTGGCCTCCAGGCCCCGGAACTAGTGCCGCAGGAGGGTGTGCAGGCAGACAGGAGGGTGTGCAGGCAGACAGCGAGCTGGAGCTCCAAGTGAAGGGTGATTAGAGATGGGGTTTCCTGAGGGGAGGGGGAGGGGGCAGGGCTGAGCAGCAAGCCTCTCGGACTTGGCCACCCTGGTAAAGTTGGGACCAAGAATTCAGAATGTCCAGGATTTGACTGCAACAGGCCCAGACATCTGGATATTTACCCTGCTCCCCTCCACACACCCCTGGATGCAGGGGGCCCAGGGAAGGCATAACCTCAGCCGAGCTGCGGACCCTGAAAGTCCTGTCTTCAGCTGCCAGGTCACTTGGGGGCAGCCTCAACTGAGCGCCCCTCTCCTCGGGGGCAGCACACCACAGTGACCATCCCCTCCAGGGAGATCTGTCCTGGGGAGTCGGAGTAACCCCAACTAAGGCTTAGGGGGAAAGAAACCCTGAAAAAATTAAAACACATGTTTTGCATGATTCATTTCTTGAAATGTAAAGTTATATCTTTTAAGTTTTCTCTTAAAGGTTTCATAGACATTTAGTCCAAAAGGTTTAGGAGGCTACTGCGAGAATCCTTCCCCGAGCAAGGAAAGCAGAGGGTGGGCCCAGCGATGCTCATCCCCCATCAGTTCAGAAGAGTGGGCGGAAGTAGGTATGTGGCTCGAAAGAGCCTCTTGTCACATGAACAGTGTGTGGATGCAGGAGAGAAGAACTTGGGGACAATAGCATACATAACCTACCACCCCACAGACGTTTTCGGCCTCTCTGGCTTCAGCCCCTCCTCACTTGCCTACCAGGCTCAACCCTCCGTCCCCTCAGCCTTCAGTCTCTTGAACACATTGTACCTTTGGCCTGAAATACACCATCCCCCACCCCTACTCAGTTTTCAGCCGACATGTGACGTCCTAAAGAGCCCCTGGGGCCGCGCCAAGAGCTCTGCAAGCACATGGGCCTCGCCTCCAGGAGATGTGATCTCAGGAACAAGCATGGAAGGCTGGACCCTTCCTACTTCCAGACTTAACACCCCCAAATCAAAGTACCCCTCACACAGCAGCCAGAGCGATTTCTGAAAATCATAAACCAGACCATGGCACACTCCTACTTGAAGTCCAGCAAAATTTCCCTTCACCACTGGCATCAAATCACAGGTCCTGCCCGCGGCTAGTGAGATCCTCCCTTCTCAATCTGATCTAGTCCATTCTCTCCCAGCCTAGGCACTCCAGTCCTACCAGACTTCCTCTTTCCCCTAAATATACCTGGTTGTTTCACCTGGTTGCTGTCTCAATTCCATTCACCTGCACTTCCATTTCCCTGGGTCTTTGCTTGGCCAGCCACCTTTCATGCTTCGAGTCTGTTTGTCACCTCCCCAGGAGGAATAACATAGACCCACACATCACTCTCTCTCACCCAGCGTTGGGGCCTTCTGAGTAACTATGAGGCTGCAATGATTTAATTTATAAGTTGACTGACTCATGGTCTTTCCCACTGGACTGTAAGCACCATGAGGACAGGAACCATGTCTGTCTTATTCACAGCTGGAGCCTCAAAAAAGGGAATGAGACATAGCAGGTGTTCAAAAAATATCTGGGAAGGAGGAGTGGAGGGAGAAGTAAGGGAGGAAGAAGAAAGGAAGAGCTGGCAATACCTAGAGCCCGTGAACTGACCACAGCCGCTGCTTCTGGCCAAACGATGGTCCATATAGAGCTTAGCTACCAACTGGTAGCTCAGAACTGCTTCTCCTAGAGATGAAGTACTGAGGCAGCGGAACCAAAATGCAAAAATGCCTTTAAGTTCTTTGAGAGCAATGGCCATCTCTAGTTTATTCTTCTAGGCCCGGTTTTGCACAGATCCTGGCCCGAAGTAATATTCAGTGTGTTTCATGAATGATTTGAATGGTGTTAACCTGAGGAAAGCTGAAATAGTCTTGTTTCAGTTTCCCCCTTAAATGATGCAAGCAAATCTGATCTCCCCTTGCACAGAGTGACTGTCAGCCTAAATAACCCATCCTGGAAAGAAGGATCTTCCACCACCTCTACTTGAAGGGACCCTCAGCTGCCCTCCCCACATCTGCAGCCCTGACCTCCCCAGATGACCCCACTGGACCCGCCTGTCCCACAGCAGGGACATGGTCTTAGTTATGAGCACTCCACAGGAGGATGTCTAACCGCCTCTGCTAGCACATAGTTAATCCCCCAGAGGGCTTCCTCTAATTAAAACCCAAACTGCAATTATAACTGTGCCAAAGCATATGCACATGGTGCCACTTAAAAGGGACAGATTTACAAGGTGTTAACAACTCCAGAGGCAGCCCTGCGCCAGTACCAGGTGCTACAAATCATCAAAAGTGAAACCAAATGAGTCACAGGGGCTTGAGATACAATATCTAGTGAGGCCTCCTGGGTGGTTCTAAGAAACTTATGAGAATTATTTGCAACACATTAAATAGGCTTAAATAGACCACGGGGCCTTTGCACTTGCCGTTCCCTCTACTTGTCCTTCCTTCATTCCATTCAAATCTCTGGTCAAGTATCACCTCTTCAGAGGTGTCCCTTGTCATACTTTATTTTGCCTTGTAGTATTTATTATCCACTTTTATATGTTTATTTTGACATCTGCAGTACAATATCATTTTGCAGTACAATATCACACTTAAAACACAAACATTTTATGATTTTTAGAGATAAATACTTGTCAAAGGAGACTCAGAATATACACTAAGGCCAGTGTCCACTTAAGGGTTTTTATTATAATTAATACTCAAATTGTCTTAGCTTTGGTCAGTAGGAATATCATATGAATGAGGCATGGGAATAGACATATTGATTAAGGAGAAAAAAAGAGAAGAAAAAGAACACACGGCAAATGAGAACATTTTACATCCCAAAGAGGATAGTCATGACCCAAGAAGCAGGCTGAACCCAGATTTTCCTTCCTATCACTTATTTATTTCCCCACAAAATTGTGTGCTTTAGGATCACTTGTTTTGACTCCTGAAAATTGGAGAGACCCAGGCTTGGGTTTGAATAACTTCTGAGGCCTCACAGGACTTTAGAGCCCATGAGTGTTCCCCAAAGAGTAACTAGTGAATCAGTGTTGGGGAGTTTAATGGTGTTCCCCTGCCCATGCCCTCCAAATTCCTATGTCGAAGTTCTAACCTTAAGTATTTCAGACCTGACTTGGAAATAGGCTCATTGCAGAAGTAATCAATTAAGATGAGGTCATACTGGAGTAGAATAGGCCACTGATCCAATATGGCTGGTGTTCTTATCAAAAGGACTAATTTAAAGAAAAATTTGGTATTGGGCAAAGAGTCTTTACATAAAGAAAGAATGTTAGATTATCATCAATCGTTTTTTTTTAAAGATTTATTTATTTATACATACAAGCTGAGGTACAGGCCAGAGGTGTGGGGCGGCGAGAAGGTTCACCAGAGACAGAGTGGGGAGCAGAACAGGCAGATTAGAAATACACTGCTGAGGGGAGCAGCGGGTGAGGCAGGAGAGGTCTGCCGCACCATGTGGGATTCTCCCCTCCCGGGCATCGAACTCGCATCGCTGCCACTGACAGCTCCACAGCGCAGCGCTTAACCGCTGCGCCACCAGGGAGGCCCTATCATCAATCTTTTTGTCTTTTTGAAAGCAGCACTTAGGGGAAAAGAAGATACAGTAAGTCACATATTTAAGGCACTGAAGGACAGAAAATGATAACCACGAATTACATATCCCTCAGAACTGACTTCCAAATACAGAGAACACAAACTGTTATCAACATGTAAGAATTCAGGAAATATTATTTCCATGAGCCCTGAGGAACCTATCAGAAAATGAGCTTCAAGCCACAAAAATGAATAGAGAGTTGTCAAAATAAAGACTGGTGTCTTTAATACATTAATGCATGTTCATTTATAGAACTAAGACTAAGTGATGGTTGAAAGGAGGAGAGTATAGAATTAAACTTTAAAATGGTGGAGGGAGTGAAATAGCATATGCAAATTTTTAACCATTCTCAGTAATTATAATTAATGGTGGTAATATTAGCACTATTACCTAAAATTGTTGTGTATGTAGCAAAGGATCAAGCAAATGACTGATTGTAGACATTGTAATCATTCCCTGTGACATTAAGAACTAGAATTCTCAGCATGGAAGAAAAAAGACAAAGATATATTATGAAAGAAGTTAAACGAGTTCTAAGTTAGACTGGAAAGTCCCGGTTACTTGAATTTCTGATTTATTTAGCTCTGTCCACTGAGAAAGTCTAGAACTAATGGACCATCCCAGTAGAAATGAACACCCCAAGATTTCAAATTGTGGTCTTGAAACATCATTTCTCACTAAAAGGAACCAGGACTCCTTAGCAAAATGGCTGATTCTGAGGCAGGAAATGAGGGTAAGAAAAGCCTGGAATAATTTTTCATACCACAGAAAAAGAAGTTTTACTAGATATAAAGACTAATGGAGATAAGTGAAAAGGACTCAGCAAATCAACTTAACGAGACTCCTCCTGACCAGAGCTGAGATAATTTGAATATCAACTCAATGGACTGAAAACCACAAACTATATTTTAATCTATGATTTAATGATGACATCATCTAAATCGTGACCTTTGAAGGATGACAGAAATAGATTCATTATCCTTGAAATTTGTTAAGAGAGTTAATCAAGCTGTTATCTTCGCTTTCCTATAGGAATTATACCACTGGGTAAACAGTGGTTAATGAGAGACACTTCCCTTTAAAAATTACTCCAGTAAAAAAAATGCAAAAGAAAAGATAGAATTAGAACATCCCCATTTTTCCCAGCCTTCAACAAATGAATGGACCAAGGCATCAGCCAGGTGACATATTATCCAGTTTTCTCAAGCCAGCATTAAGGACCCCTAATCAGCCTATTGCTTAAACTAGATGGGTTGAAATCTCCAGATGAAACTGGTAAGGGAGTAAGACCAGGAAGATATGGACAAAGTTCTTTTCCAATGAAGTCTGAGCCCAAACCAACCTACATTAATCTCACTTCACTTGCTTTTCTTAGGTACAGAGCATGGCCCAGTGAGTCAAACCCAGAAAGAACAAGGGATCCAGCCAAGGTCACACACAGAAATGGGGAGAACTGGATCCTTCTGGATCCAAATCACAGTCCAGAGTCATCACATAATCTGAATCAGCCTCCAAGTCTGAGTTCTAGAAGGGAGCTTTGGCAGGCCCATCCTAGGCAGACTGTGACCTGGGGATGTTTGTTTCAAACAATCACCACTCTGCACTCAGCTGAACTGCCCAGCTGTGCCCTCTGCCACAGGGGACACAATCCTGAGGTGCTGCATCACTGTGGCCTGGTTTGGGCCAGATCCACCAACATCTGTCCTTTTATTGACTCCATATTTTTCTTTAGATTTTTTTTCCTTAAATATCTTTTAATGTTTTTATTTAAGTAAATATACTTTAAAATAAAACATTTCACAGGGAGGCGTGTAAAGGCAGTGTTTATCCTTTGTTAAGACAAGAAAGTTTTTATAAAAATAAATACTCTAAAAGTAACTAATGTAATTCAGTTGCCTACCTGAAAAATATGAACCTGAGATATGTTATCTCTGAAAAAAGATTAACAGGTGCTGGAGAAGGGTTTGGAGGCCTATTAGCACCTACCTGAGACTTTCTCCTTAAGGCTAATGAATAATTGGAAATGTAATCACACTACCTATGTGGGATTCAGTGCCTTTCAGAGTCCTGTGTGAGTCCCTCCCTGGGCTCTATGGCTACCCCCTCAATACTGTATTCTTGTTTGAGGAAACACTGACACAATGAAAAGAACTAGAGGAAGAAATCGTTGGTGGCACTAAGTTACTTCCCTAGATTGGTCAGCAGTTGGTGTGTACTAAACACCCCCAAAGTCAGTGCTGCAAAACAACATATCACTGCAGCTTTCTTGTGATTATTGTTTGTCTAGTATATAATTTTTCATTGTTTAATTTTTTTTAAAAGATTTATTTTATTTATACATATAAGCTGGGGTACAGGCCAGAGGCGTGGGGCGGCAAGAGGGTTCACCAGAGACAGAGCGGGTAGCAGAACAGGCAGATCAGAAATACACTGCTGAGGGGAGCAGCGGGCGAGGCAGGAGAGGTCTGCCGTGCCATGTGGGACTCTCCCCAGCCGGGCATCGAACTCGCGTCGCCACTGCCGACAGCTCCACAGCACAGTGCTTAACCACTGTGCCACCGGGGAGGCCCCTCATTGTTTAATTTTTAACTTGTCTAGATCATCATGCTTAAAGTGTCTTTCTTGTAGACAGCATCTATTTGGGTCATGTGTACTTGTCTTTGGCCTTCTCTAATTTTTGATTGGTATATTTGTACCATTTACATTTAATGTACTTAGTGATATATTTGGATTTAAGTCTACTATTTTGTTATTTGTTGTATGCTGTACCCTTTTTAACATCCCACTGTTCTGCCTTTCCTGACTATTTTTTAATTATCTGACTAATCTATTTTTTACTACATCTCTTTGTATTTTTAGCAGTGGCTCGATGGATTGCAGTATAAATACCTTGTCATGGTCTATCTAGAGTCAATATTTTATCACTGCAAGTAGAATGTAGATACCTTGCCATCATATATATGTTTATGTTAGTTGTCTTACATATTCCATCTGTGTACATTGAGATTTCCACCAGACAATGTTCAGAAATTTCTACTTTTAACTGTCAAATTATTTTAAAGAACTGAAGAGAAAAAAAAGTCAAGGTTTTTACTCTCATGTTTACCATTTTATGACCTATCATTACTATTTATGCTGCACTTTCTTCTTTCCCGATCTTCCAAGTTCCCTTCTGTTTCAAGAAATTCCTTCAACAATTATGTTAGAATTGTTAGTTTGCTCTGAATTCTCTTAGTTTTCCTTAATCTGAAAATATCTTTCTTTTACCTTTATTCCTGAAGATAATGCTAGATATCGATATGATAGATACAGAATTCTGAGTTGACATTTCTTTTCTTTCAGCACTGTAAATATGTCATGCTTCCTTCTCACTTCTCACCTTCTGATACAAAATCTGTAACCAAATATGTAGGAAAAAGTATTATAGGGGATGCCAGATAGTTAATAAACAGAAGGTATTATTTTTCTGGATTTTTGCATTGCTTGTGGTATTATCTTTTCCACTGAAATGCAAATTAAACCCTGTGGTGACAGAAATTTTTATCTGAGAGGTCATGATTATATTTCTACCTCCTAAAAAAAAGGAAAATGCCTGCCACATGGAGGCTCTTGATACACATTTGTTGAATGTATTAACTAATTATTTAGGCATCCAGTACCTGTAGGAATGGGAGCTAATAAGTTAAATGTGTATAAGGAAAAAGAAATATATTTATTGGAATTTGTACCTGACTCATCTATGCTGAATGCTGAGATTGATTTGAAGTCTTGCTGTGGATAAGTTTCTACAACCTGCCATGTATTTGATTCCAGGTTTCTGAAATGCTGTAATTCTCTGTGTCTGTGTCAAGGATCCTGGAAATCCTGGCCTGGTGGCTCTGGACAACTCACCCTGAAATATAAAGCCGGATCTTAATGACTCCAAGATGTACAGGATAAGCCGAGGGCACCCAGCTTGATTTCACACAGCAGTTCTAGCTTGGAGGGATAATTGAAAAGATTATCACCAGGAAATTGTTTACAGGACAAGCAAGCTCCAGACATAGCCATCACCACCCCCCACCCCCACCTGGTTTTTATTTCGCATAAAGGATTTTCTGAGCAGAGAGAAGGATAGAACCCTGCTTGGTTTGATGGGCTCATGTAGCTCTGGGGATAAGTAGAGGGTACCCACAGAAATCAGAGATGTCCAGATCAGTGAGGGAGAGGAAAAGGTCCTGAGATCCTGAGGTGGTAGACGGTTCTGGTCTAGGACCAGCACACCCACATGCCCATGGGGGCCATGGCCAGATGGGAGCCAAGGCAGACAGAACACCCATAGCCCTTTTCCAGAGGGCAACTCTGACCAATGCCTGCCAAATAGCAATGTCTGTGTGACCAGATTTTCTGATTTCTCATTAAATACCAGCAATCCAATTTTGTATGCAAAATCTCCCAATTTCAAATGTTGGCAACAGAATACTATTTTCTTGTTAATATTTTTATATAACAAGCTACTCCAAGTGTAGTGACATAAAGCGATCATTTTATTATGTCCACAGATCCTCTGTGTCAGATGTTTGGACAGAGCTGAGTGGGGCTGGGCGATTTGACTCTGCTCCACGGTGTCTGGGACTTCAGCTGGAAAAACTCAAATGGCCGGGGCTAGAATCATCTGGAGGCTTCTCCACTCACGTATCTGGTGCCTAGACTGTGATGAGTCAAAGGTTGGGCTCAGCCTGGACTGTCCACTGGAGCGCCTACACGTGGCTTCTCCATGTGGCCTGGGCTGGTCACAGCATGTGGCTGGTTCTGACACAGCGTATTCTGAGAGTGCACACTGCTAGAGAGCCAGGCAGAAGCCACGTGGTCTTTTATGATCTAACCTCTTGATCCATGGGAGGGGTCATTTCTACCATCCTCTGCTGGTCAAAGCAGCCATGGCACACCCCCCCCCCAACCCCCCCGATTCAGGGGAAGACTTGGTTACCTAGATTCCACCTCTTGATGGGAGGAAAGTCAAAGAAACTGCGGCCATTTGTACAAATGCTAGGTACCACGTGACCATGGCAAAGCAGCTTGCAGCCTGGATTCTGCCAGAGCACTCAGAAGGACAGAGGTGGGTGAAGAAGAGCTCACTGTGGGTGAAGACTAGCAGGGACTTCCCCAGAGCACAGATACAGGTGCAGGGCCAAGAGCAGAGGGCAGCTGTGTGGTCAGCCACAGCGTGACCCCGGAACATATCCTCAGCATGGCTCAGACATGCACTCCCTCCCAAAGCAAGAGCTCCGTCCATTTTCCTTTCCTCTCTAAGTTACCCTCTAGGTAGAAAATCTCCCTTTATGTTCTGGGATGCAAATAGCTGCTCCCAACCTAGACAGTCTGACATAAGGCCTCTGCTGGCCCCAAGTGCTCCCAAAGGGGAGATACCTTCCTCACTATTTCCCTCTCGAGGGCACAGCAAGCACGGACTTTCTCACCCAGCACCCTTCCTTTCATGAAATATTCCTAATGACCTCGCAAAGCGAGTGTTCCCATTTAGCAGTGGATCAAACTGAATTTCTCAGCATGTACTCAACTTGCCCAGTCACCCAGGGAAGTGGGAGGGTTCACAGCAGGTGGAGCCATGGATTGATGCTGAAGCTCAGGTGTGCAGGACAAGAAACGACCAGCCCACTGAGGGTGGAGCAGATGGTTTAGGGAGGCTGGGTGGGCAGTTGGGGCCAGGCTATGAAGAGTCTTGCAAGCTCCACAAAGAATCCTCAACTTCATCAGTCAGGCAGTAGGAAGCCATTCGAGGTTCTTAAACTGAGGTGAGTCCAAGTGAGACCTGTAATTATGCAGGCAGCTCTTTACAGAGTGTTTAATTTGACAGATGCTCTTTTACCTACATTTCCTCATTTTGTTCCCCCGGCATAGTTAGGCTACCTACTTGCTATTTGAGCAAAATAAGAGTCCTAGAAATTCCAGTGTGCCAGAAGTACTAGTGACAAAGCCAGAGCCAGATGCAGGCTCTTTGACTCCACTCCCCGGTCTGTGAGCGGTGGTGGGGACTGTATGATATGGTGGGCCACTCTGTGCCCTAGTATCACCCCCTTATTTCTTTTTCCCTTTTGGGAGAGCATCCTCCCACCTCTGACTCCCAGAAATTCTAGTGGGAAGGGAGTGGGGGGTCGGGCACAAGGCCAGGTTGACCCATCAGAGTCCTGCTCCTGGAAAATGTTTTGGGGAATGCTCCTATTTAGCAGAACAATGAGAAACCAATATGAAACATCAATGTACTAATTACAAAAAATTGCCACTTACACCCTAATGAAGGATAAAAATTGCAGCATTTTATCAATTCCTTAGGTGGTCTGCTGCACCATGTGGGTCAGCTCCCTAGCCAGGATCCAACACATGCCCCACAGTGGCTGCCAATAGCTTGACAGAGCTGAGACTTTAACCCCTTGCACCACCAGGGAGGCCCTGAACAATTTTAAGAGCCTTCATATGTCCACTGTGTTTCCCCTCTTCTACCAGAGCAGCATATCCAGACCCAGCATATCTCTGGGTCCCCGAAGGAGCCAACCACGCCTAGAAGGAAAGCCATGCGCCCAGCTGATCCTAGATGAAGGGTAAGTGAGAAATAACCACTTGTTCTAAGTCAGTGGGATTTGATATTTGCTTGTTATCTCAGCATCATAGAGGGAAACTGATTACAACAGAAATACTACCTAAGGAATTGATAAAATGCTGCAATTTTTATCCTTCATTACGGTGTAAGTGGCAATTTTTTGTAATTAGTACATTGATGTTTCATATTGGTTTCTCATTGTTCTGCTAAATAGGAGCATTCCCCAAAACATTTTCCAGGATTTACACTTTTTAAAAAAGCATTTTGTGAGCCAAACAAGTCTGATGACATGCTGCAAGCCACTGTTCCCGCTTGGGAGCCATCCCTCACAATAAAGGCTGTAAAATCCTGCAGTAAAGAGAAAGCTTTTGGCCCAGAGTTTCCCAAAACCACGTGGCGATGGGCCCAATTAGCTTGCTCATTGACAAATCATGACAAGTTTGGATACAGGTGATTTTCTTCTCTTTGCTATTCTGTATTTGGCACTGGGGGCTTTAGGTGCATCATATCATTTATATCTTATTAACAACTTCTTTGACCAAGGCATTGTCATTCCCAATATACAGCTGAGAAAATAAAGGTTTCAAAAGACAAACTTGCTTGCTCAGAGAAAACACACAGACTCACACACACAGACACACACACATGGTGGGACCAGGATTTGAATTCAAATGTGACAACAAAGATCGAGCCACCCAATTTCCTCTTGCCTCCAAAATCACCTCCTGTCTTCTGGTACTAATCGCTTTTCAACCCTAGTGCCCATACAATTTGATCCTTTCCTTTTTACTCCTGACACACCTCCTCACACTGCATGTACCTCCTTCCTAACCATTCCTTTCTCACTCAGAGCTTCCTCCTTGCTACCATTCTCAAACCTCTTCTCCAGCCTTAAGCCTTCTTGAAGGTGTAGCTCCTGACCCCTCCTCCAGGAAGTCTTCCTTAACTATTTCTCTCCACAGTGAACTCTCTGTGGCTTTATAGCAATAGGTAGCAGAGCAGAACATTTCCTGGAATGCAAATTACCAGACACCCCATCAGATCTGCTGGTGAAAAACTCTGGGAGTAGGACCCATCTATCTAGGTTTTAACAAATCCTCCCGGTAAGATACCAATGTGCTTCGCATTTGAGAACCACTGGTCCAAGTCGAACCACACTGGTTCCTTCCCCCTGACCAGCAATGAGCTGAGGAGGAGACATGGGATAAAATTCTGGACAGATATGAAGGGAATCTGTAAGGAGGGGGCTTCTGAGAAATTTCTTCATTCTTAATAAGAGACATCATTACGATGATTTTGGTTTCACGCCATAGAAAATCCGGTCAACAGAGGCTTAAGTGAAAAGGAAGTTTCTTCTTCCAATTTCAAAAATCGAGAGGTAGGCAGCAACCAGCAAGGGTCTGAAGGCTCAGCTGTGTCTGTAGCTCTCTTGGCCTTTCCCTCCGCATGCAGGAGGGTTGCCACAGGTCAGATGGCACGTCAGGCCCCAGGAGGAGAAGGAGGAAGGGGCAAAGGCTCGCGAACTTGCCTGTCCTTAGGGGAAAAGTGGAGGCTTCCTGGAAGCCCCCAGGAGGCTCCGTGTCCATTGGCCAGAATTGGTCACATGGGCACCTCTGGCAGCCAGAGAGGCTGGCAAAGTGGGCATTTGGTTTTCTATAATGAAGTCTGGCAAAGGTTGAGGATGATGTGGGGTGAACGAATCCACAGAGTCTTCCTTGCCAAATTGAGCTCTGACTACTCGCAGCCAAAAAGCTTGCTGACAGGTAGTTTACCGGCTTCTTCCTCAGTAGATGCAGGAGTAATCAAATGGTACAGGCCTGGGGTTGTCTTGCAAACTAAATGAGGCCCCACCACCATTGTAGAGAGTTCTCAATGTGTCATTCTGCTTCTTTTAGTCTATTGTCTTTTGGGTTTTCACAGAATCATTCCTCCTGGAATATCAGAAGGGTGGGCCCTGCAAATTTACAAAAAAAAAGAAAAGAAAAGTTGCAAGCAGAGCAATTTAGGTCCTGAAGTGGGAGAGCCTGGGACTAACTTCTGATCTCTCACTTCCATGTGGTGTGGCCTTTCTATGCCTCAGTTTCTTCATCTGTGAAATGGACCTAATGAGAGCTGCTGTCTCCCCTGGTGAATAAATGAGAATGAGATGATATCAGTCCTATAAAGCCCTGAGCCCTGTGCATAGTGCTGAGGTTCTGCTCATGAATTGGCACCCATTGTTGTCACCCGTAGACTGTTTTGGCACGAGCCTGTGTGGAATGGAGGAGTTCCTGTTCAGTCCCTTTATCAGAAATTGAAGCCTAGCGGGGGAGGGGAGGTCAGGGACTGTTCTCCCCTCCCAGGACGGAGGTGGCCGGCGTTCCCAGCTGCCCTCCGTACTTCCTGACATTTGTGGTTTAATCAAGCCCCATTAATCCCTCCCAGTTTCAAAGCCCAGCACAGGAACCACAAACTCCCACAGCCTCTGACGGGAATTGTGTGGCTAAAGCCAAGGGGAACTCTTTGAAAGGTAATTAGTGTCCTTTGAATCCAGGGCCCTTTGATTTTGCTTCCTGGCCTTAAATGGTCACAGGAGATTTTACAGAATGGGGGAAAACATAAAGGCAATAGCAAGAGCCCCTGATGCTGGACCGCCCTGTGGCCTGAGAGATGGCACTTGCAAGAGTTCGGTCAAGGATGGATGAGCTGGTGAGTTGTACTGGGGGCCATTCATTGGTTCAGACTCACATGGCAGGCACTGGATGTACTTAGCACTGGGGGTACAATTTTCATTGATCATCCATGCATTCAGTCATTCATTCATTTTTTAAAAAATATCTCTATGTCAGACTCTGAACGAGGCCCCAGGGTTACACATTTACTGCTTATTGAAAGAGACAGAGAACAAACAAGTAAATAAATAAAAATAATTGCTGTCAAGAGTAAAGTACTAAGAATTAAATGAACTGTGTGTTCATTCAGAGAAGAGTGGGAGGACCATCTTTATGCTGGGTAGTCAAAGAAGGCCACTCTGAGGGGGCAGTACAGTGGGCACCATGACACATGTTAAGTCACTTACTTCATCCCAGGCACTAAGGTGCAACATCTTGTTGGAGAGCTGTATCGGTTACCATGACAACCCATGGGCTATAATTGGCTCTGTCTGGGAGGATTAAGAGCAGTGCAGAGAGTAGATGTAGGAGTCAGTATAGGCTAGACAATGCTGGTGTAACAACTGTGAAGTCTTAAACCACAAGGTGGAGTTTCTTGTTCAATACATCTAATATGTCTTTGACTCTGGCTTTGCTCACACCATCATCATCCTACTCTAGCACCTACTTGCTGTGGCAGAAGGAAGAGAGAAGTCTGAAGGGTCTTGAACCTGCTGTTAAATGCTCCAGCTTGAAAGAGATATGTGTTACTTGGTGCCTACAATTCATTGACCAGATCTTGTCACATGACCCCCACCCAACCACAAGGAAACTAAGTACCATTCCATATTATGTCCAGGAGAATGAGATGTGTTTGGTGAACAGTGTGAAGGAGAACTTAGGTAGGTGACTATGGAACAAGCTTTGCAGAGAAACAGGACGTGAATTTCAGGCAGATGCAAAGGTACAAAGGCCTGATCACAAAGTGGTCTGGAGTGTTCAGGGAGCTAGAGTGCTGGCGGGACTAGAAATAGAGCTGGAAAGGTAGTAAGAAACCCTGCATGATGGGTACTATTATTATCTTCTTTTTGGGGACAAGCAAATTGAGGACACCACTGGTGAGTGATAGGGCTAGTATTTGAACCTATGTAGTCTGATCCCAGGATCTGAATTCTTTATCCCTTTGCCAAATTGTATTTAAGGTAGGAAGGGTCAGATGACAAAAGATCTTCAATGCCAAGCTATGGAGGTTAGCCTCCACAGGGCAGTCTTAACATGAACAAACTCTGGTGGTTGTAGCTGTTTAAAATACGTATATTTTTACATGCAAGTTAATTATATAGGAATATTCTTTTCACCTAGTTAAAAAATATGGTCTCCTTGATTTTTCTTCAAATGGGAGGCCCTGCTAATCCATCTTTTCTTGGCCTTCTTTTAATACACATGAGTTACTAAGAAGTATTTCTCTACAGTAAGGAAGCAGCCCAAGGAGTATTATTAATGACTGCTAAATTCCAGGCTCCCTGTCAGTGAGCAACAGAGAATGGGGAGACTGTGATAAATTGGAGGGACTTATGCCCCATGCAAAGAGGGCAGCTAGTGCTCACCTCCTTTCTGTTGTTATTTGTGGACATGTGGGATAATTTAGGTGTTGTGGATATGTTGTGAAATTTCTCAATTTGAAAACATTGATTTAAAACATGGCGCAAGTCTAAAAAAATCCATTTGTAGGTCAAGCTGCTATGGGAATATGAGTTTGCTTCCTCCGTATGGTAGCCAGCATCTAAGATGGCCCTAACAAACCCCCCTCCTGGACTTACTCTATCATGTCATTCTTTCCTATGCTGCATCAGAGCTGACCATGGTGAGCAGTAGAATATGGCAGAAGTGACAGTGCGTGGCTTCCGAATCTAGTTTATAATTTAGTGCTGGGATTCCACCTTGTTCTCTAGAATCACTCACTCTGGAAGCCCCATGCAAGCTGTCCTGCATGAAACCCATGGAAAGGGGAGCCCCAGCCCCCCACCTACAGCCGCCCCAACTAGTCAGCTATGAGTAAACTTTTTGGATGAGAATCCTTCAGCCCTGCTAAGAAGGGTGCAGCCCCAGCCAATACCTACCTGGGATTTCACTACAGATTGTGAGCCAGAAACTACTTCCAAATTCCTAACCCATTGAAGCCCTGAAAGATAAACAGTTATTGTGTTAAGCCAGAAGTTGATAAATTCTTTTTAGAAAGGATCAGATAATTAATATCTTCATCTGTTGCAACTATTCAGCTTGTGAAAGCAGCCTAGACTATATACATAAATGAATGGGTGTGGTTGTGTTCCATTGAAACTTCATTTACAAATAATAAGCAGAGATCAGATTTGGCCTGAGGACTATAGTTTGCCTACTTCCATTTTAAGCTGCTATTTTTGTGATGTGTTAGGTAGCAACACCTAACTAACCTACTTCTTGAAATTGTGGAGTGATCTGACTTGAGCCATAACACACCTTGGTGATCTGGAGTCAGTCACAAACCATAAATGCTCCCTTTAGAGTTCATTGGCTGGTAGAAAATTTTCTTTCCAATCGGTCCTTTCCTAAGAGAGGAAATCAGGCCCAGAGAGTGGAAAGAGGTGTCTGTGGTCACACAACTTGTCAGTGGTGCTATGGACTAGATGTTTTTCATGCCTCCCTAAATTCATAAGTTGAAGGTCTAACCTTTGGGAAATAATTAGATTTAGAAGAAGTCAAGAGAGCGCCTATGATGGGACTACAAAGTGCCTTGTAAGAGGAGAACAGTGTCCTTTGTCTTGCTCTGCACGTGAGGATGTGCAAGAGGGTGGTCCTCAGGAAAGGGGAGTGTCCCAGGACCCCACCGCCCCCTCAAGCCAGAGAGCCAAGACACCTAGGACTACGAATCCCAGAATGCCATCATCACCAAAGGAAGGATGCTGAGGACTGAGGGTGGAGTTAAGCAATGGTTTTGGGGATTTAAATACCCGACCTGTGAGGTTGGGGTGGGTGGGGGATGGGCTATTGGTCCGTGGTGTGGACTGACAGGAGTTTTCCTGATTAGGCAAGAAGAGTCCAGCTCAGAGAAACTGGTAGGACGTTTTTACCAATTTATTTCTTTATCTTTTCTTTTCTCTTTTTGCAAATAAATCTTTTTATTAATTTTATTGTGTGTGCCTGCATTCGAGTTTTTAAGTCTCTTTTAAGCACACAGGTGAGAACCCGGACAGGCACCCCACAGGCTTACCCTGTAACAGATGCAGGTGTTTGCTGACACTGAATCTGCTGCCACCTTGTCCTTTGGCTCCTAGCCTCCAAAGCTGTGAGAAATAAATATTTGTTGTTTAAGCTCCCCCACTTAACAAGGACAAGGCCAATAAGTCAGGTCCCGGGGGTGCCAGCGGGGTTCTAGGTCCCCAGGGAGGCCCCAGCAAAGGTGGGGAATTGTAGAGGCCCTTGAGCTAGGGATTGAAGGATGGACAGCATTTACATGGAGAGTAGGGAGAAGGACAGGCTTCCCTCAATGGGAGTTCTCTCTCTGGCTCTCTCTTCCTTTGAGGGAGATTAAGACAGGAGGACCGGCAGTTGCCATAAAATGCAGTGGGCATTATAGGAGACGCAGAGAGGGGGATGGGGGCGCTTGCCCAGCTTGGCCAACGAGACTCCCTGGTGGCAGTGATATTTGAGCTGAATTTTGAAAGATGAGCAGGAGAAAGAGAAGAAAGGCCTGCCCAGTGATGGGAACATCATGTACAAATGTGCAGAAGCCCAAAAACATGATGTGGTTACAGAACAGTAAATAGTTCCACATGGCTAGATAAGCCAGGGAAAAGCAGGCGATGAGGCTGGGGATGGCAGCAGGCCCCAATGCCACTGCCCACGTCCACAGCTGACCGGAGCTCTGCCTGTTTCTCTTGCACAAAGGGGCACCAGAGGATATAAGGTGGGCAGGGGCCACTTGCAAATATGTAGGTGGCTTTGATCTTGGGAAGTACAGGTATATAAATCAGGGCTCCTGGTTGTAGGAGGCAGAAGCCAGCCAGCCCAAACCCCCATGGCCCAAAATGCAGCTTAGGAAGGATCCTGGGGTGACTTGTGTTATGAGTCCGAGTCGTGTAAATCATCTGTGGGGAGGTGGCTGTGTAACTTGGTGTTTTCTTTTTGGAAGCCAGGAGGGCAATGTGAGCGAGAGCATAAAACATATTTATCGATCTAGAAATTCCACTTCTAGGAGTTTATCCTAAGAAAACCCAGGAAGATGAGGGCAAAGATTTAGCTTCCACATGTTCATTGTAATGCTGTTTATATAGACCGGAGTTGTCAACAATATGAACGTCCAACAGTCAGAGCCTGAGCTGCGCAATGACCGAAAGGCTGGCGATGACCAGTCATTTCATAGGCTGATAAAGATCGTCAATTCCCAGATGTCTGTCCCCTGGCCAGCGCTGCTCTGTGAAAAAGTGTATGCTGGTCTATGGGAAAATCGGAAAGACAACAACACAATGTTGATTGCAAAAGGTTTTTTTGTGTAAAACAGTCTTTGCTCTAATGGGTGTTAACTTTTTTTCTTTCATTTTTTAAAACTTGTTTCTCAAGTTCTTTCTCCCCCATTCATTACATAGAGATGTGTTATTATGATTTATAGTTTACATTCTTTGTAAATAAAATATCTCTAAAATAAAGTTTACAGTAACTTTTTCCTTCTTTCCATGTAGCAAATAACAAAATGTTCATTTAATAGTGTCATAAACAAACAGGGTTTTGTTTTGTTTTGTTTTTCACATAAAAAGAAGTCTGAAGGAATCAATCACCCAGAAGCTTCCGTTCGGGTCAATACTAGGCAGGTGGTGATCTCTGAGTCTCTTGCCCTTTCCTTCACTGTCCCAAAAAGGTCACCACTGCTCCTGACATCAATTCATGTTCAAGGTAAGCAAAGGGAAAATGTTGCCTTTTTACAAGAAAGAAAAAGCGTTCCTGGAAGTCTCTAGCAGACTTCCTCTCGTGTCTGGTTGGCTAAAGGGGTATAGAAAACCAAGAATCTGGCAAAAGGAAATGGGATTACCACGTTGGGTTGACTAACAATGATTAATTGCCCAGGACAGAGTAACTGGCCCCATCACACAAAACCAAGAAAGGAATAGGGCGGTAGGAATGGGCTGGTGAGAGGGCAACTGGTCACGCCCACTGCACTGAAAGTTGGCAATCCTTAATCAGTGCCCCCAGTCTTTTTTTTTTTTTTTGAAAGTGGAATTTATTGGAATAGATGACTGGCTTCAAATGAGAATCCTGTGTTGCCAGAGTTACTTAGGTTAGGGTGAAAAGATGAGCAGGGGTGGCGGTTCTAAACCCCAATATTCTTCAACCCAAGCACTTCCACTTTTACCCGAATATTATATTGAGCATCCCAACAAAATTCCACTTGATGTATGTATGGAGCCTAAGTCATTATTTAATGACTGGAGTCATTATTTAATATCTCTTTTGACTTTTTAACATCTTTACACAATCTGCCTACTCTGTATTACTCCACAGATTCAAACATCTCTGATATTTTTTATTAATAATATCACAATTCACATGTTTCTATTAATTTTCATATAAATTAATGTACCCTATTCCCACATTTATATTAGCACCATTCCCTCTCAGTGCATGCATTCATGTTCATCTTAATGGTGCCTGGCTCTCCGTGCATTTAGTTTGTGACCCCTGAATACTTCGGGGTGTTAACAATGACTCTTTCTGGGTCATGGGTCGTTTTAAATTTTTTCTTGTTCCTGGTTTGGTCTGTCTAATTTTGCTAAAATAAACAGACATGACTTTTGTAATAAGGGGAAAAGACGCCATTTTAATTAAAAAGTAATAACGATGTGGCCTGTGACCCGTAGGCTGTTTGGGCTGTTCTCCATCAGCCCCCACTGAGCCTGGCTCTGCCGAGCTGCAGCCCCGGCCTCCCCATCCTGCCTCAAATGCCAAGGGAATGACTGGGGTCCCCAGACTTCCCCAGTGAGGGAGGCTCTCCCCAGAGGTGGGAGCAGGAGATGGGGGGCTGGAGAGGCTCCGAAGAATGAGCCTTTCTTGGAAGAGTTTGGAAACCTTGTCTGGGTCTGAGGCCCTTTCAAATGCTGAACTCAAGCATGGGGACAGTTGCCACCAATGCCAACTGCTTTACTCTGGCTGGGGCTGTTGATAGATATATGGCTTCAAGCTAATGTGGTATTATCACAACACTGTTCCACTCTCAGCTACTGCAAGTCACCAGGACAACATCTGTTTTGAATCTTTTCTCATTAGGACCTAAAAAAATAAAAGCTAAAATCGAAACCACCCCAGAGTGTTAAAACTCTGCATTTCTTTCTCCTTTCTTTCTCTCTTTCTTTTCCCCCTTCTCTTTCTCTCAGACGCTAGAAACCTCAAACCAGGTGTAAAGGCTTCAAACTAAGGTCCCTTCTCCCCATTTTACAGATGGGGACACTGAGGCCCAGGAGTAGCGACTGTATCATAAACCTTCTTACTGACCTGTTAAGTGACCAGAAGCAAACAATATCCTTCTCCCCAAGGCAGGATGGCATGGACAGCCCTGCCACACCACCCAGCACCTCTGCAGTGCCCCTGTGAGGAGCAGATGGATGGTGGGGCAGGCAGGACTGGGTGATCAGCAAGACTATTATCGCTGTTACTCCAGGACTTCTAGCTCATTGGTGGCAGGGTTATGTCTTTCTAGAACTCAAATCCCTTTTCTAATTGTAGCATCTGCTACAATTTATTTGAGAGTAAGGATTGGGAAGATAACTATTAATATGCTGTCTCCCAATATACCACCATACATTCTGACTGTAGAGTCCATTCTGAAAAAAATGTGTCATTAGGTGATTTCATGATTATGCAAATGAAATAGAGCACAATTACACAAAGCCAGGTGGGCTGGCCTACTACCCACCTTGGCTACCTGGGACAGCCTGTTGGGATAACAGCCATGCACAAGGCATGTGGTTGACCAAGCGTCTCTCAATGACACGTGGCTATACTGGGGGCTGCACTGGGGGCTTTGTGCACAGTGCAGAGTCACACATTACAGCAGCACTCTGCAGTCAAGCCATAGCCTTGGGCAAGCCCTCAAGCTTTCTCATGTGAAAAACGGGGGTGCTAGTAGTGCTGAGCTAGTAACCTTGTTGTGAGGGTAAAATGAGAGCATGTGGTAGGGGGTGAGACTTCACCCTGGTAAGCAGAGGTGCACAAGTGGGCCATCTTTGCTTTCCCTAGCTGATCTCTGCCTCAGTTAATTTCTTTTCCCACCCTTAAGCCTTGTTAACAACAACAACAACAACCAAAAAACCAGTATTTTTAATAGTAGTAGGTAGTGTTTAATGAGCTTACCCTGTTTCTGGCAAATAATAAGAGATAATTAAATAAAAGATAATTCACATGCCATAAAATTCACCCTTTTTAAAGTGTACAATTCAGTGGGTTTGTGCAACCATTTCTCCTATCTAATCCCAGAACATTTTTATCATCCTATAAAACACCCACCACTGAAAGTGAACCCTAAGATAAGCTATGGCCTTTGAATGATAATGATGCATAAATGTAGACTCCTTGATTCTAAAAATGAACCATTCTAGTGTGGTATTTTGAAAGATGGGAAGGTTGGGTATTTGCGGGGGCATAGGGTATATGGGAAATTTCTGCACCATCTGCTCAATTTTGCTGTGAACCTAAAACGGCTCAAAAAATAGAATTTATTTTAAGAAAGGGAAAAGAAAGAAATCTCATACCCTTTAGCAGTCAATCCCCATTACCCTCCTCCCAGTTCCTAACAACCACTAATCTACTTTCTGTTTTTAAGTATTTGACTATTCTGGATATTTCATATAAATAGAATCATACAATATATGGCCTTTTCAGTCTGATTTCTTTCATTTAGCATCATTTTTGAAGGTTGACCCATGCTGTAGCATGTATCAGTACTTTCTTTTCATGGCTGAATAATATTCCGTTGCATCAATGTAACACATTTTGTTTGTCAGCTGATGGACATTTGATCTGTTTCTATTTTGGGGGTTATTATGAATGATATAGATTGCCATAGACATTCATGTACAAGTTTTAGTATGTATGTATTTTCAGTTCTTTTGAGTATATTTTTAGGTTACATGGTAACTATATTTAACATTTTGAACTGCCAAGTCATTTTCCAAAGGGATTGTATCATTTTTATTTCCACTAGCAACACATAAGAATTCTAATTTCTCCACATTCTTGCCAACAGTTGTTACTGTCTGTTATAATAATAATTATTATTATTAAACCCATCCCAGTAGGTATGAAGTACTATCTCACTGTAGTTTTGATTTGCATTTGTCATAACTAATAATGCTAATCTTTTCATCTCTTTCTTGGCTATTTGTAGCCATTGAAAAAATATCTATTCAAATTCTTTGCCCATTTTTTAATTGGGCTATTTGCTTTTTTAAATTATTGAGTTGTTAAGCCTTCTGAATATGTTCTGGATACAATACCCTTACAGAATACAAAAAAAAAAAAAAAGACTTGCAAATATTTTCTCCAATTTTGTGAGCTGTATTTTGATTTTATGTCCTTTAAATTACAAAACTTAAAATATTTTTCCTTTATGCTTTGTGCTTTAGGTGTCATAGCTAAGAAATCATGGCCTAGTCCAACTTATTCCTACATTTTATAGTACAGGCTGTTGGATTTAAGCCTTCAACCATTTTCAGTTAACACACATACATATATATATATTATATATATATGTGGTTTGAGACAAAGGCTAACCTTCATTCATTAGCACATTATTTGTTGAAAGGATTATTCTCTGCCACATTAAGTTATCTTGATACCTTTGTCAAAGCCAATTGCTCATAAATGTCTGGATTTACTTCTGGACTCTCAATTCTACTCCAGTAATCTTTATATTTCTATCACCACCACACAATCTTATAGTAGATTTTGCAACAAGGAAGTGTGAGTCTCCCCATACTAAACTTCTTTAAGATTATTTTGACTATTCTGAACCTCTTGAATTTCCATATAATTTTAAGATCATTTTAGACTTGAATATCTTTAAAATTGTCCACCGGGATTTTGAGGATTACAATGAATTTTTTGATCCGTTTCGAGAGCGTTGTCAGTATTATATTTTCTAATCCATAAACATAGTATGTCTTTTCATTTATTTAGATCTTCCTTAATTTTCTCAACTATGTCTTATAGTTTTCAGTGTGTAAGTATTTCTTGAAGGGCAAGTAGCTAACAAATTCAGGTTTTGTTTATCTGTGAATGTCTTTGATTTCTTTAATTTCATTTCTTTTCATTTTTTAAGGAGAGTTTTCCTGAATTCTTAATAGCCTTTATCTTTTAACACTTTGAGTTTATCATTCTACTGACTTCTGGCCTTGCCTTTGTGGTTTCTAATGAGAAACCAGCTGTTATTCTTGTTAGAGACTCCTTGTACCTCGATGAGTCAGTTCTCTTTTGCTGTTTCAAGATTATTTGTCTTTGAATTTCACGGTTTGACTCTGATGTGTCTAGGTGTGAATCTCTGAGTTTCTCCTACTTGAAATTCATTGAATTGCTTAGATCCTTGGGTTAAGGTAATTTATCAAATTATTTCTTTAAATATTGATGCTTTTCTTCTCCTCTTGGACTCTGATCATGCATACAATGTTTTACTTGATGGCATCCTAGTTCTTTTTCTGGTTCCTTTTCCTTCATTCTCTCTTTCTATTGTCCAGACTAAATCTCAGTGGACCTAACATCAAGTTCACTGACTCTTTTTCTGCCTGCACCCATCTGTTAATCCCTCCGGTGAATTTTTTTATTTTATTCTACTTTTCAACTCCAAAATTCCCATTTGATTCTTTTTATGTAATTTCTGTCTCTATTGTTATTCTCTATTGAGCAAGACATCATTTTCACTTTCCTGGACTTCTTTCACCATGGATTCCTTTAGTTCTTTAAATTATTAAATTACTTTATTTAAATTCTTTGTCTAAAAATCAATGTCTGAGCTTCTACAGGGACGGTTTCTATTGATTGCTTTCCTCCTGTGGAGGGAACCACAATTTCTTATTTCTCATAACTTTTTGTTGAAAAATAGACATTTTACATAATAGAATGTGGTGACTTTTAAAATCACATTTTCCCCGTCTCCAGGGATTGTTGTTATTTGTTTTAATAACTTTACAGAACAAATTCTGTCAGTCTGTATTTCTTTGTGCGTGGCACTGAGGTCTCTGTTCCATTACCCTAGTGGTCATCTCATAGTTGTACAGAGGTCTCCTTAGGTGCCTGGAGCTAGTACATCCCCTAGTCTTTCCTGAGGGGCCCTCTGTGCATCTTGTGGCAAACTCAACTCTCAGCCAGGCTGTTGCTATCTCTGCCTTAACCTTCACTTCCTGCTTGACAAGAAGCTTAAGGTCACCCAGAGGTGAGAACTCAGGGCTAGCCCAGATCTTCCCTATGCAGTTGCACAGGCTCGGCAGGCACATAACCCTCCACATGCACCAGGCCTTCTGGAGTCCCAGGAATATGTCAGAGCTTTTCAAAGCCCCTACGGACAGTCTTCTTTCATTCTACAGCATTTCCTTTAAGCATTTCAGTTAGCCTATTGTTTTTCCCTAGTGTTATCCACCACCTTAGACCACCGAAGTTAAGCAATTGCATCCAAATGTTTTTGATAAAAGACCCGGGAAAAAGATTTTTTGCACTGGGTGAATTCCTAGTCAGGGCAAATAATGACAGCTCACTAGGAACGAGGTTTTGGAGGAGTTTTAATCCTTCCCTGTCCGCTCTGATGGCTGTTAGGCTGGTGGAGGTCAAGGCTACAACAGAGTTGAGGGACAAAGGAGATGAGACTAGGTCAACACGCCACAAAAGTCATTGTTCCTTCCAAGATTTTGTGCTTTTCCTTGAACATCTCCTTGATTGCTATAAGACTTTCATTGCTTTTAAGAATTCTGGAAAGTAGATTCTGACATTTTTTGTTCATTTTGTTATTGCTTCTGTAGAAGAGTGAATGTTCAGAAGACCTCTTCCACCATTTTCCCTTTTCTATACCTTTTGTAGATATCACCTTAGTTAATTTCATCACACCTTTATGAGGCAGCTATTGTGATCATCACTACCTCTCTTTTACAGAAATCTGAAGCACAGAAATGTAGAATGACTTGCCCAACATCACACAGCTAACAATGGGTGGGGCCAGAACTCAAATGCAGAGTCTAGCTCAAGGGCTACCTGCTCCCTGGGCTTCTTTATCTCCCAGGACTAAGAAAAGAGCACTGGTTGTGGAGTCAGAAAGTCTGAATTCAAATCCCAGCTTTGCTGCTGTGCTAGTGAGTGACCTGCTGGCACCACTTCCTCTGCTTCTGTTTCTCCATATGTGAAGTGATTGACTGATGTCCCCTAATCTCTCCCAAGAGATTTCCTGGAACCAGGAGTGCACACGCCAACCACGCGGTCATGCAGTTACGTTCCCTTTGTGGGAGCCTGGCCTGGGCATTTCCACTGCAGAGCAGGCCCTGTGCAACAGAGCCCTTCCTTGGAGATGGCAGCAGCTGTCCCCTACTGCTCTGGCCAAGCCCATTGCCTGGGGGCTTTAGCTGAGCCCATGGAGCTCTGGCACCGTCACTGATGTCAGTTCCCTCCTCGCTGTGTCATGGAGTCCAGACCACAAATTCCCCTTCTGGATCCTAGTTTGGACCTCCCGAGGCCCGGGAGGATCAGGCCGGGAAGGGGCAGTCCTTACTTCACCCACCTCAATCCCCCCTGCTCTCCTCCCACTTCAATCCCCTTCCCCATCCTCACCTGCAGGGACCTGGCTCTGCCGTAAGGCCACAGGATAAAGAGCTTTTTTTTTTAAATGCCCAAGTATTTTCTTAATACTTGGCTTGAGGTGGCCTCTCTGGAATCCCTGGCTTTCACACACGTGGCAGGTACGTGGCAGGCTCCTGCCTCCAGGCTTTTGCTGGTCCACCTGTCTGGGGCATCCATCTGGCTCGTTTCCTCCCCTGCTTCAGGTGTTTGATCAAATGTCCCTGTCCAGTGAGACCTTCCTTGGCGTCCCTATTTAAAATGTCCTGCCTCATTCCTACCCCCTTCTCCCTCCCCATTTCCCTTTTTTCCTTAGACAAAACATTTTGTAGCCAATACCTTGCCTTTTTTGGGCCCAAACCAGTTTGAGTTTTCCTTCCTTGGCAAGCCCTCCTTTCCTATGCAAGACAGCCCTCAAGGAAGACCTGACAGTTTGAGCTTCCCTTAGGCCCATCCGAGGACTCCGCACCAAGCTGGGGGCACTGGAGGCCTTGACCCATTGCAGGACAACCTGCCTCCTGGCTGCAGTTTGCACAGAGACAGGCTAAGATGTCCGCTGACGTAGGACGACTGGGCCAAGCTCTCGGCAGAGGAAACACACCAGTTCCAATGTAGCCAGCCTCTGCCCCATCCTCCCCACCCGCCAACCTGGGGTTTGACCCAGCGATTGGGAAACGTCCTTTCCTTCTCCCTTATTGAAGTCTGGCCGGAGCCAGCTCTTTCCACTGAGTCGTGTGAGCGAGGTGGAAACTATGGTGGTTCTGAGCGGGCTGAGGTTTGCGTGCCAGAGGCTGGACCTCGTCCCTGCCACATCCCTGGCAGCCAGCCCCTGACCTGCCACGCCCAGGCCAGCTGCCCACCAGCCCAGCTCGGCAGACATGCAGCACCCTACAGAGCAGAGGGGATAGGAGAAGAGGTCATTCAGGGGTCAGCTGACCCAACCTGTGGGGAGACATGCTCGATGAGGCCAGGGAGGAAGGGGACGGGCGGTCAGCAACAGCTCCGGGCTGATGGGACCAGGCCGCCCTGGTGATGAGCTCAGTTTCCACTTACTTCCAGAGTGGCTTTGGTCATGAGCCACCACCCTTGGGAGCCTGGTTCCCTACTCAGAGGTTATAAGACCCTCTCCTGTTTTGGGGAGCAAGTAGGAAGAGTTGAGGCAACATACCCTAACAAGGAGTCTGACACACGTTCTGGACCCTTAACACACACAAGAGCCAGCTGTGCGCAGGGCTCCGTGCTCGGTCTCAACCAGCTCATTTCAGCAACCCTGGGAGGGGGTACAAGTAGTGACCCATTTTACAGATGAGGAGACTAAGGAGACCGGAAGTGCCAGGTCAGCTGCACTTTCCCAGGATAAGAAGCCTGAGGTCTCCGAGCCAAGATCTGCTACAGAGGAAACGCCCCCACTCTTCCTGAAGGCTGATGCTAGCCCTGTCCATGGTCTGGGAGAGATTTTGCACCTCTTAGAAACTGGAGCTGCAGACTCCAGTAGAGCTGACTCCCCTCCCCTTCATGGAAAGACCACTTTGCCCCCGTGTATAATTCCGTTCTTTACTCCATATAAATGCGTGCTTTTGGACTGTGCTTTTGAACCATTTATGACATCTGTCTGGTTCTCTCATTGTTTGACAAGTAAAATAAAATCTCGAACACATGTTTCATTTTTTTCATGTGTCCGAGAGTCATCATTTTACTTTTGTCTGAAAATGATCTTTTCATGGGTTTGGTAGCAAAGCTGGGCTATTATGGCAACAGTCCTAGAAATCAATCCTCCCCTTGCCTCTTCTCATCTCCAGGGCTCAGGACTTAGCCTTTCTGTGTGTTTTCTAGAAAACCCCACAGGGGATGCTACTTCTCACCTCTCAGTTTGCAAATGAGGAAATAGGGGCTTATCAAGGCAAAACAACTTAGCCAAGTTTATACAGCTGAAGTCAACACTTTCCCTTCTGAAACTGTGTGTGTGTGTGTGTGTGTGTGTGTGTGTGTGTGTCCCCTGTCTCCTTGACTAGATTGTGAGTCTAGCTCCAGGTGGAATCTGAGGGCTACATTTGGAAAAGGCCTGGCGCTTGGGGGAATAGGTGAAGCTGTGGTCTCAAAGAGCCTTGAGCCTGTGGTGCCCACAGGCCTTGGCAGGTGCCGATCTCAAGGAGTGAGGCTGTAGCATGATAGTTGGTGACACCTTTGACCTCTCCCCAGTCCTGAAGAATAGTCTGGGTCACGTAGTGACTCTCTTCTGTCCCTTCTTAGAGCGCAGAGAAACTTGGCCAGACCTCCACCTATAAGTGGTAGAGCCTTGACTTGAATTCAGGAGATCCGACCTTGTATACCATAGTCCTCAAGACCTGCCTTAAACCCAAGGTTGTTCTTCTCAACTGTTGACGTTGGGCAAGCTGCTTCACCTGTCTGAGCTACTTAATACATCATAAAAGTAGCTTTAAAAATCAAATGAGATAATGAAAGTCAAGTTCCAGATACATATTAAATCCTAAAAACAAACAAACAAAAAAAACCCCAAAAAAACAAAAACCCAGCTGCTTTCTAAAGCCTCATTATCTCAAATAATGAGCCACTACTGAGGCGCTCCTGCCAAGGGCTAGGCGCTGTGGGAGGTGCTGCCGTGACATCATCTCCGGGAATCCTCCCAACAGCCTTTAGGGTGAAACAGTTATAAACCCTGTTTGACAATTTGATAAGTCATTTGCCTGAAACTGCACAGAGAATCGGCAATGAGACTGAAATGTAAACCAAGGCAGTCCAACTGCAAGAGCTGGACATTTTCTGTACATTGATTCATTTATTAATTCAACAAATATTTATTGGGCACTTCCTATGTCTGCCAAGCACTGTTCTAAGTTCTAGAAGTAGACAGTGAACCAGACAGACACAAAGCCCTGTGCTCACCAAGCTGACACTCCACTTAGGGGAGCAAAACTTCTGGTCCTTCAGGTGAGGATGGTCTCCCAGCCTACCTACCTGGCCCCCGGTGGGGCTTCAGGCTGGAACTGGGGTGGGGTGCAGGCAGGAGAGGGGAAAGGGTCAGGCCAAATCTATGAAAGGATGGATACAGGAATGCCTGCTGAAGGGAAAGGGGGATGTGGGGAAGAAAACAGCCTCAGAAAGAAGCAGAGCAGCCCCTTGGTGCCCCCCGGGACTTGAGTTATCTGAGGACAGTGTCTCTCTGGGGTCAGTTATACCCAGAGGTAGAAGCAGGTATTTCCATGGGTGAAGACTCTGGCTGAACTGAGGGCAGTCTGCTGTAGGGCCACCAGCCTAGGGCTCCCCTGAACCTCCTGGTAGAAAGAGTCAGGATAAGGGAGAGGCGCAGCTCACGCTGCCTGCATGCCCTGAGCCGGCATTTGGGTGAGCCTGGCGCCCTCTTGTGGTCTCCCTTGTCTCTGCCTGGACCCTCCCAGAGTCCCAGTAGTTGGAGGGGCTGCCAGGCCTAGACCATCTCTGTCCCCAGCTCGCACCCTTTTCCCTATTCCCAGCCTTTTCTGCCCCCTTCCAACGTCTGAAAAACTCAGTCATACCTTTCTCACCTGTTCTTGGATAGGCCTTGGAACATAGAACTTGTGCACCGGCAAGCCCCTGTGATGCTGGTGGGGTCACAGCCGGACGTGAAGCATATAGGTCCACCATCTTGTTCAAATCCTGAGTTTGTTGCTGGGAGCAATTGTACAACCTAGCTGTGCTTACTTTCTTCATTCTAAAAATGGGGGCCATAATAATTTCTACCTTTAAATAGTTATGGAATTAAATGGCTAATTTATATGTTAAAGCCCCAATATTGTCTCTGCTCTCCTCCCCCACTCCCCATACATCTTCGACGTCCCTCCCCTGCCTTCAGGGGCCTGAAGTCTGACATTTTCCAGAATGACTTGCCAGCAGGGTTCAGGTGAGATTCAGTCAGTAGGAGGCAGCAGAGGCACATTATTGCTTTTCCAATAGCGTCCAAAATCTAGAGTTTCAGATTCAGTTTTGCTGCTACCTCTGCAGGTTATTCCTGATACTGCCTCAGGACAGGAGGGAGTTTTGGCCACTGTTGAAGTTTTTCCTGCCTTTCCTGAAACTCCCAAACTCTCTGAAAGCAAGAGGTGGTTTTCCCTGATCTTTACATTTCAACCAATCCAGTGGTTTTGTCAGCAGCAGATTTTTCTTATTACTTTCCTCCCTGCTGGATGTGGAGCAATTAAGGCTCTCATCCACTGTTCATGGAAGTATAAAATGATGCAGCCACCTTGGAAATCTATTTGGCAGTTTCTTATAAACATATGCTACTGCCCTTTGACGAACAAAGGGACCACTCCAAGAATTTGCCCATGATAATGGCCACACCAAGACCTGTACAGCAATGCTTATAACAGCATCCCTCATAATCACCAAGAAACTGAAAATAACTCAAATGTCCATCAATAAGGGAATGGTTAGACTGTGGCACATCCATACAATAGAATATTACTCAGAAATGAAAAGGGAAAGCTGATATATACAACAACATGGATGGATCTCAGACAAGATGATGAGTGAAAAGCCTGGCACAAGAGTATATATTTTATGTGTCAGCCATGGAGGGTGCCAGTCCCTATACAATAAAGAAATTGCCAATCAGTTGTGAGGAGTGACATTGACCAAAAGCCTCCAGCTGTAGCACCTTTGGGATAATGCTGAGGTCAAGCTCTTCTCAGTAACCCACTTGGTGACTGGGCACATAGGGAGTACAGATGGCTACCTGGCCATTCCTGCCCAACTTGGGACTTGATGGGAAATCCTTCCACTGGGGTCCCCTTTTGGGCTGGCTGAGAGTTTTTCAGAACTGCACTGAAATCTGAGTCTCCTATCCAATCCCCGTTTCTCCCCAGTTCTCTTGGTGTGAAAGTCCTCCCTGTCTATTGCTGTTCCTGTTTCCCTTTCTCTTCCGTAAGACTTATCTGCAACAAATTGCTAGCACCATTAACTCTATTCTTCTTCCCAGGACTCCCAACCTGCATATATATCTCATTTATATGAAATTTTAACAGAGGCAAAATTAATCTATGGAGCCAGAAAGCAGATCAGAAGTTGCTTGGACCAGAGGAAAAACAAGCGAGTAACAATAACACATGCCATATTCTTGATTCATATGCAGTACCTAAAGTAGTCAAGTCCTTAGAAACAGAAAATAAAATGGTGACTGCTAGGAGACAGGAGGAGGAAGGCATGGGGAGTTATTGTTTAATAGGTACAGAGTTTCAGTTTTCAAGACTTGTCTTGAAGAGTCCTGGATAGAGATGGTGGTGATGATTGCACAATATGAATATACTTAATACTACTGAACTGTACATTTTAAGATGGGTAAATTTTGTTGTACTTATATTACCACAATAAACAAATCTTAAAACAAATAAGGTTATATTAAAATTATATTTTTTTTAAAAAGAGTCATCTCTTATGGGTGACAAAGATGTTGGGCATCCTACTGACAAAGGGGATTGTAAGTCTTGGGTTCTAGTTAGTAGTGAATAGTATTAATCATGGAGGGCTTCCTGAAGGAGGTGAAGTGGTTGAACTGATGCCAAAGAATTTCAATGGTGAATGATCCCACCTTAGTGACCATCTGGGTCCTGCTCTTCAACTCACCTCTTCATGGTCTCCAAGGAGACAGGAAGCTTGGAATATCCATACTGCTATCACTTGGCAACCAGGAACTGGTGGCTGCAGCCAACTGCCATGTTCTTTCTATCATCCTGGGCCCTCGTCTCTGGCATGGGCTCTCTGCTGCCCAAACAACGGGGGCCCAACTAGGAAAACACCTTCCATCTACTTCCCTTCTCAGCCACTCATAGGTCTCACAGAGAAGACTGAGACTTGTTGATGGAGGTAAGTCCACAGAAGGTTATAGATGGACCAGGGGCAGGACATAGGCAGCCTCCAGTCCCAATGGATCCTGCCATTTGTTCCCATCCATAGAAGACTCTGGGGTCCAGGGTGGAGGTAACATGGTATTGGTGCTCTGGGGATTCACGGCATCGTGCAAGAGACAGAGTTCACCTCATTCTTTCAACAGAGACATTGGTGCTTACTCTGTGCTGGCTGTGAGGCCACAGATTTGCAAAGGCACTTTAGAGAGAGGGTTGGGCACAGCAGATACTGCAGTGTGCCCCACTCGTTCCTTAGAAGTCACCTCTACACGCCAAAGCTCTAAGCTCTGCAGCTCTCTGCCTGAGACTTAACCTGTGGCAGACAAACAAATGGGGAAAAAAAGTACCCAAGTTCCCTCACTGGCCCTCAATCGGGAAAGTCCTGAGACATGCTCAACACTGCCTCCCAGAGTCGCTGAGCAGGACTAAGCTCCAGGATCAGGTAGCACTGACTGTCTTCCCTTCTTTGTCTCACTTCCCCACTCTTTTACTGATATTTTCTGGAGTCAGCTCCCAAATAGACCACTCAAATCTGTATCTCACGTTGTGTCTTGGGGAACACAAGCTTAAGCACAGGGATGATGGTGTGTAACAGAAAACCAGTGTTCTCCGTCAGTCCAGTTATAACTAATTGTATGCAAAGCAATGGTGAGCCAAGGGGATGCTGGGGAAGCTCTAGGTCCAGTGCAGGAAATGAAGGTGTGTATCATCTGTAAATAACCTAAGTGTTATAAACTGAACAAAAACCAATCTGCTTTTTATTATCTGCTTTTTATTACCAATCTGACCTGGCCATTCCAATCAATTTTAGTGATAAAATTCTCCTTCTGCAAATCTTATAGCTCTTGCTGCCCAATGTCTAACCTTTGTCACCCCACCTATGCCAACTGCACTGAGAAGACAGTAATTGATTGTAGGTAGAGAAGAGTAAGTGAAGGCCTTACTCGGGAGGCAGCATGGATCCTCTAATGACATATTAGGTGCATTTCACACCTCCATGCCTTTGCATATGCTATTCCCTTTTACTGGAATACCTTTTGTTCTTCAGTGCATTCCCAATCTTCCGTTAAGGTTCAGTGCAGGTGGACATCTCTTCCTCCAAGAAGCCCTCCCTGATTTCTAGCCTGAATTAGATGCTTCCTCTGGACTTGTACAAACTTCCAAGGGTTTCTCTGTTATGGCAGATTTTTAAAAAATATTTTTCCCTTACATCTTCATTAATTTTTGAATAGTATTTTATTTTTCCCCTGCGGTGCAGTCCTTGGAGTTCTTGCACCACCACGGCACCTGTGATCCATCACTGCTGCCGATTGTGCTCTTCTATCCCCTGTTTTGGCCTCTCCCTTTCCCTCCCCTGCTGTATTGTGGCAGTTTTCATACTGGGTTACCTTGTAATTTTTTTTTTACCACTAGATAGTGAGCTCACGGAGACAGGAACTCTACATGTTCACGTGGGCCTGGCTCACAGTAGGCACTTAGGCATGGGGCTGCCACTGGGTAGGCACCTTTGTGCAGTGCCTCACCATCCATAGCAACCTACTTTGGAATCTTAATGAATGATTGAATGAATGAACTGGTGGAATTTTCAATAACTGGGGAAGGAGGCTGTAAGCAGGAATGACAGAGCAAGTGAAAGCAGGAATTACCGTAAGTACAGAATTTCTATTTACAGGCTATAAAACATACTTGAAAGAGATAGCAATGGAGTATCAGAGAGGGAGGTGCAGAGTTTGGTACGGACATTCAGGTGAGAGATGATCATGGGGCACATCAGGGGACTGAATGGGATGGGGAAACAAGTTGATTTGAATGAAACGATAAGTGGACTTCAGCGAACTTGCTGAAGGAATAGTAGGTGGTAAAAATCATGACGGCAACAAGCAAATAAGTGGTTGAAATTTGGTAGTGGATCAGCAGTACCAGCTCTGAAATTAGCAACTGTCTTCTTGGGGGAAATGGTTTTAATTCTCTGAGCTGGCTTTGGTGATCCACAAAATGGGGATGATAATGGAGCATAGTTCATAGAGTTGTTGACAGAGCACACTATAAACACTAAATTCTGGCTGGATGTGTCATCATGGTCAAATTTACCCCTCTCGGTGCCTCTTCTTACTCATCTGTAAAAGGGGGCGACCACTAATACCAGCCTTATAAGGTTGGGTGGTGAGGTATAAACAAATGAATACAAGTACAACATTCATAATAACGCGGCACATGGTAAGCCCTGCAAACATGCCCACTAAAACTATGGATATCTGTCAGTCATATTTCTAACCTCTTCCCCAGCCGAACATAGTCCCACCTCATTTTGCGGATGGGCGAGAAGTCAATAACTCAGAGCAAGGTGGCCTCTCCTCCGGGGCCCAACACCCGGAGCGCAGCAATCTTGCCCGCGACCTGACAGATGGGGATTCCCTCTGTGAGGTCCGCGCTCCCAGAGGCCCGGCTCCGACGGCACGCGATCTGACGGAACCCTTCAATGCTGCTCCAAGTTTCTAGCCGAGCGCACTTGCGGAACTGTGCCGGAGCTTAGAGCTACTTCCGGCAGCCCCGCCCCGCCCCGCCCCCTCGGTTATCTCCATTTTGGCCTCAGGTGGAGACGCAGCTTGGAAAAGCCGAGCAGCAGTGTCATCTGGATTTGGACGACCGAGGAGGCTCACCGCCCTCTTCTCTCTTTCTGCCTCCCCCCGCAGAAGCCGTGAGCGCTCATGGCGGGCTTGGAGGTGCTGTTCGCGTCGGCGGCGCCCGTCATCACCTGCGCGCAGGACGCGCTCGTCTGCTTCCTGCACTGGGAGGTGGTGACGCACGGCTACTACGGCTTAGGTGCCGGCGACCAGGTACGCCACGGAGCCGGCCTGGGCTGGGTTGGAGGGTTAAGGTGTCTTCTGCCCAAACTCGGAGGACCAGAGGCCTGACTTTCCGCCTTTCCAGGTCTGACTTGGGAGTTCATGACAGCACTGGTATAGTCTGCGGGTCAGGGAGTACCCTCTGATCCTAGCGCCCTTCACAGCACAGCTGGCAAGCCCTGTCCAACAGTGGACACACCCCCTACCCCCCCTTCGGCGTAGTCTGGAGGTCTTACAGGCCAGAATTCTGTGGATCTGGCACCGAAACAGGGTTGTAACTCCCTGGAGTACGTCTTGCCTACCTGACCTCCACTGAGTTCCATCCCATACAGCTGCCGGGCCGGGGAAGGGGGGGGGTACTGTACTCAATATTGCCAGATATCTGGATCCATGCACGCTTTAGGGGTGAGTTTTGACCTACTCAGCCGCAATCCAGGACCCTTTCTCCACTCCCAGAGAGCTCACACACACTTGCCTTCACCTTAAGGCCCACTGCAGCCCACTCACCGCTGTCATGCCCAACTCAGACTCTGGAAACAGTCTCCTCCCACACACATGTAAACATGCACCCTGAGTATGAGGATCGAGTAAGGTTTTCTTCCCCAGCTGCTCCTGCAAGACCAGACCCTCCTGTTCTCCCATCCTCAGGCTCTGCCTCTTACAGCTGGAACCTGGTTGTCATCTCCTCAGAGCCCCGGGATTACTGGACCCAATTCACCTCACTAATTCACATTCTCCCATTTTCTTTTCCCCTTCCCTGCACTTCTCACATACACATATGCCTCCTGGGAGAAATCGACCTGGCACCCTTACTACCCTTTCGTTTCCTATCTGCTCTCTCAGAGATAATACCCACCCAGCAGTGTTCTCCACATACACACTCTTGGACACTCGGGACTCCGAGTCTGCTCCTTACCATCCTCACTCTTAGAACCTAGAGCAGCTCTGGGGAGCAGGGCACCTCACCCTTTGTAGCTTACAGTGAGATGGTAACTTTCCTTTCATAGCTACTTCAGTTCTCCAACTCCCTAATGCTTTTTTGCTTCTCAGATACACAGAAGCTTTATTTTCCGTTTCTGACACAGTTTTGGGGATTCCTCCTCAGACACAGTTCACACATTCTGAGCTCTTAGAGCCAGATAGCCCCTCTCCCAGATGCCCCCTTCCTCTGTCCCTTAGAACTGAGGACCAGGACAACCACATGCCCTCACACTTTACCCCACCAACAAGAATTGCCATGGATTTCTGGCTCTTTTATTTCTCAGACCTCACATAGCTCACTGGGAACCCATATACACACTTAGCATCCTGTATTCCCTCCTTTAAGCTCACACATACTTCAGCCCTCATGTGGACTCTGGCACTAGAGATGAGAGTAGAAAAGAAGGACTTGCCTTTCTCTCACACACCTAGAAACAGGGACCATATCTTCCTCGCAAACACACCTGTCTTCACCTTTCTGTTCACCCTACACTCCTTTCCACTTACTTTGCCTTTAAACATTTCAGACTTTGGGACCAGGTAGAGATGGAGCCCTCACTTGCAAGTGCCAGGCTTTCCCTTTCAGTGCATTGTCTCCCCAGCAGAAACCTTTTGTCTCTTCATGTGCCCCAGTCTAACAGCTCTTTCACTTGCCCCAGTCGTTTCAACTTTTCCTCGGAAGTTCTCCTAGGTAGCTGTGGTGTAAAGTGGTGCAGGGGTAGTGGAATCGGAGGGAGAGGTAAGACTCCCCAGGGGCCCTCAGGTTCCCCATCACTTGCCTTGTCTTTCACATCTAACAGGTTTACCCTGCTCTCTGCCCCGCATATACCCCACTCTCCATATTTGTTCCCAACCAGCTGTTTATTCTCCAATGCAGAATCAGAACCTCCCCTGACCCCAGACAGAGGACCTTCTTGACTCCCTTCTCCCCATCCCACAGATACCAATCAACACTGCAGGCCTCCTAGCTGGTATCATCCCCTTGACTTATACTCTGGGCCCCCAAATTTTCAGATGAAATGTGCAGAAAGAATACCATATCACTTTAATACTGGTTTTAAAAAATAAACCAGAGATCCTTCACTGATTCCCAGAGGTCCGTCTAAGTCCACGCTGTTCATGGTGCCATGTGTTGGTTCTTGCAGGCCAGAAAAAAATGCTGACTCCAATCATATTAGGGGAGGCCAGGAAGAGTGAGAGGTGGGGTTTGGGAAGACAGTCCCCGGCTGTCCACCCCAGTGCTAAATCATGCATGCCTTCTGCAGAGAGGCTGGGGTTTGTACTGCACAATAGAATGGGGTTTATTTTTGCTTCTCACTGCCTTTTCTCCTTCAGTGCCTTTGGGGCTCAAGTTGCAGGTGTCCTCCTCTCACTTCTGCTGAGTCTCCTTCCTTTGGCATAGAGGCCTTTAGGAGAGGCAGCTTTCCTAAGATTTAGTCGTCTAGACTGAGAGTGACAGACTCAGATGAGAACAGTAGTGTTTTACAAACTTGGGGGATGTATATATTGCCTCGCCAGCCACCTGCTCCCCACCCTTTTGGGGGTGATAAGAGAAACAGGGACATCCTAAAAGTGTTTACTTGGTAGGTCCCAAAAGTGTTTACTTGGTCATTTAATGTGTTAACGATTAAATAGAAAGCTAAATTATCTGCTTGCCTTGGTTTTGTCTCCTCTGGCACAGGGGAATTGTGTGTATAACATTTGATTAGAAGAGCAATGAAGCCTTTGGCTTCAGTAAAAACCCAACATTTGAATTTGAATTTCTTTCTTCACGTCAGCACCAATCCTCTTAAAAACTTTATAACTCTGCCAAGTGGTTTAGGTGACAAGGTGATGGAGATGACTATACACTTCAGTTAGAGAATTTTGGTTTCTGTTCTAGGAATCTAATGATTACGAATGAAAGAGAGGAAATACCCAAGATGAGCTATTAGAGTTTCTTTAGGTGCACTTTAGCACAGAGGCCCTGGGGTGAACTGGAGTGGCCATTAAAGAATTCTTTCAGCTCTAGGATTTTGCCCAAGGGGACAACTATCTTGATTTCTTAGGGACATTCTGCTGGACCTGCCTGGGGAAAATCTTCAGCCATAGCCCTGGCAACCAGAAGCTCTGAACAGTAAGCTCTGCCCCTCACTTACTGTGATCTGGGGCAGTTCTCGGCCCCTCTGAGCCCTTCAGCTTCTTAGCAGAGGGAGTTAAGCCGCACAATCATGCGCTTTGGCTGTTTTCCAATCATAGCTTTCTGGGAAGTCTGATAGCTGATGTCACGGCCCAGAGGGCAGTTGGATGCCATGTTTGGCCTGTTATCATCAGGACCAGCCCCTCTCCGTCCCACCAGTGTTCCCCATATCAAGGCAGCCCTTGGACTGGGGACTGTTGTTCCACTTAGCGTGAGGCACTGGCATCTCCTGGCCCCAGGATTCTCTGTTGCTCTGGGAGCCAGAGGTTTGGGATAATGACCAAATTATCTATAGCCCAAGAAAAAATTTTGGTGGGTTCAATGATCTACATGGAGGGTATACATATAAATTCAAAGGCCCCTGACAGAACAAAAACAAAAAAATTATATTGTCAGATTATTGGCTTTCAAAGTAAACCTTAAATCCAATCACTAAACATGCCACAGGAAACAGGTGGGTGAGAGAACATTTCTCTTGGTTTCATTTATTTTATTAGTTTCACTTTTGTTTTTGTCACTCTGATTTCTCTGATTTGTTTTATTAGTTTCACTTTTGTTTTTGTCGCTCTCCTTTCTCTGCTTCTGTGTGTTCCTTTGTCATTCAGACAGGGCTTTAAGACATACCAGTTGTATGTTGTAAGCATTTGATTTTTATTTGGAACGGCTTCCTCCATTGGACTCCCGAGCGCCAGGGGTGATGAAACAGAAGAGGCCTGTGAGTCTCTGTCACGGCCTCCCGTTGTCCATGGTGTGTGTGAAGTCTGTTTTGCTGGTCCTTTGTCTTCCGCTGCTGTTCTTCACCTTTGGTGGCACTCTGCCCTGCTGTGTTCTTAAGAATGCAGAGCTCCCCAGTACACTAAATCTGTACTTAGTGGTATAAATATATACCCACAAAAACATAGATTTTGTGTTTGTGATTTGCTTTTTAAATTTTACATGAAGGGTACTGCGCTTTAAGACTCACTTTTTCTTGTGTCAATTTTTTACTTTTAAATTTAATGCTACAATTAGATCTAGTTTGTTTCTTCGAACTGCTGCATGGTATTCCACCGTGAGCATATTTTGCATTTTGCCTCCTTTTGGTGTCCAGCTAGGTTATGGTGAAGATCCTTTGTCATTTCCTTATGTCTCTGTGCCAGTGTTTCTTTCAGGACTAAAGTTTTAGGTCATGGGGAATCACCTCACCTAACTGCACTGACTTCTGCCAGATTGCCCTCCAGAGGGTTGTGATTGGCCACCAGAAGTGCCTAAAGGTCCCCATCCCCCTCCACACAAACACCTGACCACTAAAGAAGTGGATAATATACCTGGTATCTCATTATTTCAACCTGTGTTTCTCAGATTGCTAGTAACCCTTTATAAAATGTTAGCTACTCTTTTGCTTATTCATATTTTTCCCCTATTTTCCAAGTGGCTTCCCAATTTTTATTGTTCATTTTCCAAGCAGTCCTTTTATGTGCTGTTCATTCTTTTTCATTTGAAACTGGGGCACATAGCCTGTGACTCCCTGTCAACATTGTAGGGTCTCTTGTTGAACAGAAGCTTTAAATTATAAACAGTCTCAATAACTGCACTTTTTTTCTTTTGTGGACCTTGTTTAAGATACTTCCCCTGCTGAAAATTACTGTATTCATTTTCACTATAGAAATAGTTTGAGAACCATTTCTCAAACTTTAATGTGTAAAAGGAAGAGTCCTAGAATTATTAAAAAGAAAAGAAAGGAGGACATCATAACTCATAGTGATGCATTTTAAACCCACAAGGTTGGCAAAAATTCAAATGTCAGACAAAGCAATGTTGCTGACCACAGGGAATAAGAAGAATGTGCACACACTGCTGATGGAAGCGTACATCAGTACCTCTTTGGAAAACAGTTTGACTTTATCTTATAAATTAAAAGTCCTGTCCCGAGATGTTGTGTAAATTCATCCACATGGGTACTAGATGTGTGTAGGAATGTTTGTAGCAGCATTGTTTCTAATAGATGGGTTGGAGCACATGGATTGGAACCATTCCAGATACTCATCAACAAACGTGTGTAACTTGTGGCATATTCCTACAGTGGAACACTATACAGCTGTGAACTATAGCAATGGATATTGTATAGTGAATCACCTATGACTGGCTGACATAATTGTCGTGGATAAATCTCAAAATAGTATCAAATGAAAACAGCAAGTGGTAAAAGTGATGCTACTATTATAACATTAAAAAACATTTAAGATAATATATTTTTAGGGTTTTGTGTATAGTAGTACAACTATAAGGAAGTAAAGAAACTTATTAAATACAGAGTACTGGTTACCCTTGAAGGGAAAGAAGGGAGATTCTCTAAGGGTAAACTACTCAAAGCTTTGGCTATATTGCTGATATTGTCTTTCTTAAGCTGGTGGTAGACACATGTCCATTTTAAAGATTTATTTATTTATGTATACAAGCTGGGGTGCAGGCCAGAGGCGTGGGGCGGCAAGAGGGTTCACCAGAGACAGAGCAGGGAGCAGAATAGGCAGATCAACGGAAATATACTGCTGAGGGGAGCAGCAGGCGAGGCAGGAGAGGTCTGCCACGCCATGTGGGATTCTCCCCGGCCGGGTGTCAAACTCGTGTCACCGCAGCTGACAGCTCCACAGCGCAGCGCTTAACCATTACACCACCAGGGAGGCCCCCACATGTCCATTTTATAATTCTTTTTAACCTAGTACAAATACTGCATTTTTATGTGTCTGAAAATTCTTCATAATTATTGTTAATCCACTACAGTAGTCAGGAAGGGGGTATATTAGAGTCTGTACTTACTGTAGTCAGCACACTACTGACCCTAACTTTGAAAAGCACTGCCCTAGAATTTCACAGTATTCCTTGAAATGATTGACGTCATTCTTGCCCAGGTGACAGAAAAGAGAAGATAATTAAACCAAGGCAGCATATTCTTGACAGGTTCCAGTGCTGTGTCATACAGGCAGTCAGGATTGAGGGAGAAGCACTAGAGTAGGCATCAGAGGTCCAGGACCCAGATCTCTAACTTGCTCTATGACCTTGGACCTTTTACTTCTCCTGACCTCCACACCTCCCCTGTGAAATGAAGGCGTGGAATTAGATTATCTTTTCAATAAAGGGTTTTTTATACTTCTTTGTTCTGTCGTCCTGATCATCATCATCTCAATCTGTTGTCTTTTCAGCCAGGTCCTGATGATAAGAAATCAGAACTTCTGCCTGCCAATTGGAACAGCAATAAAGACCTGTATGTCCTCCGCTATGAGTCTAAGGATGGATCAAGAAAACTCCTTGTAAAGGCTGTCACCATGGAGAATAGCATGATCATCAACGTGCTGGTGAGTCTGAAACACAGAGGGGTTGTTGGGGTTGGACATTGGGGTTGGCTTTTTGAAACCCAGTTAACTGTATGAAGCAAGGGTTCTAAATGTGAGACCCTTACCCAGTGATCCTACTTCTGGAACTTATCATGAGACAAGAATCCTAAATATAGAAAAGCTTTGTGCTAAAAGATGTTCCCCACTGGTATTTATTTTTATTTATTTTTTTTGACTGACTAATCATTTTTTATTTTTATTTATTTATTTTTTTTATAAATATATATTTTTATTGTTATTTATGTCTTTTACATTTTGTATTCCCCTTGGGTAGCCCACCACCAATTCACCCATGATCCATCTTCATGGTCCCTTGTGTTCTGTTCTATTCCATTTTGTGCCCTTTTCCTTCCCTCCCTCCACCCCCCCCCCCCCCCCCCCCCCCCCTTTTTCTCCCCCCCCCCCCCCCCCCCCCCCCCCCCCCCACTGATTGTCTCTCTCCCACCCGGCCTCCCTATAGTCCTGTTATAAGTGAAACCATTCGATATTTTTCTCTTTCTTTCTGCTGGTATTTAAAAGGTGCATTTGCCATCACATGGGAGTAGTAAATAAATTAAGGTAAATCCACGTAGTGACAACATGGGACAAAAAACTTAATGTTGCCTCAGTTCTTCAAATAAGTCTGGCTCTTTGCTGCCTTGAAACCTTTGTACTTTGCTTCATGTGCTGGGAAGCTCTTTCCTCCACCGGTACTGTCTTCATACAGTCACATCCTTCACCATTCCTTCAGCCTGGCTAACCCTCTCTCATTTTTCACATCCTGACGACCCACTCTCACCTGCCGGAAAAATCTCAATTATGTCTCTCTACGCCATCATTTTTCTGCCAGGTATTTACCACAGTTCATAATCATGTACTTACTTCTGCTCTGGTAATGTTTGTATTCTGCTTGGACTGTAAGTGCCACTTTGTCCTGCCACTTTGTCTCTGTGTGTTCATTTAAAAGTGTCATGTAGCCTGCATCGTCCTGTGCCTTGCTTTTTTTCACCCAGTATGTTTTGGGGTCTTTGTATGGAATGCTTATAGCTCTACCTACTTGTTTTAACTGCTATGTAATATCCCATAATGCCATAATTTATTTAAACCTTTCTTTTGATAAACATTTGGATCTTGTGTCAGGGGTGTTCAGAGTTACAAACAACAGAATCCCCTCAGGTTAATCCCCTCAGGTTAACTCACGTTGTGTTTATCAAAAGAACTGGGATAGCTCATTGAATTGTTGAAAAGAACCAGAAAAACAGGTCAAGACTGGGCTCTCGGGACAGCACCCCATGCCATGCCATGGAAACCAGCACTGCTGTTACTACCCGGATGAGCAAACACTGGCCAGCACAGCAGCCTAGTGCCCCTCATCATGAGCCGCTGACATCATGGTCCCTGCTGCTGCTACTGCTGCTCCGTATAGCAAGATCCTGCCCTCTGCTGGGCCTAAGTCAAAGTTGTGTTCCCCGTTGGCACTTTGATAACAGGCCTGTAATCAAAAAACACCTGGGAAGTAGGTTTTCTGGGGTCTGCCTTGGAAAGACTATATTCCTGGATCAGAGACGCCCCCAAGCATTAGACGGTATTTCATACATTACAAACAGTCCTTATAATTGTCTTTGTGCACATATCTAGCTCTTTAGGTTGCGCTTTTGTTTCTCTTCTCCTCCCACTCTCACCCTACCACATACATACTCATTAGCCCAGAAATAGCCCGTTCTCTCATTTTCTTTTTCAATTTTTCTAGGAATATGGCTCACAGCAAGTGTCAGACTTGACCCTGAACTTGGATGATTATATTGATTCAGAACACCTGGTTGACTTCCACAGGTACTTCTAAGTGATGGCTTCCCCCCCCCCCCCCCCCCCCCCCCCCCCCCCGGGAAAAAGAAGAGAGAACCAATGGCCAGATAGAAGGATGGGATGGAGGTGTCCAGAGGAAGGTTTACAAATGGATCTTTAACTCCTGTGCATGATCTCTCAGTTCTCTTTGTCCTGCTGAGAATGTATGTAGTCAGAGTATTGCATTCAAAAGGTGCTTAGATTAATGCTCCCCCCCGACAATTGTAATGAAATTATCTGATATAAATTAGGTCCATTTGTTTCTGCTTTATTCCATTTTAGGGACTTTTCCCCCATCCTCATTGACTTTCTCCAGTTTAGAAAGAAATCTGGTAGCTCTATAAATTCATAGCCACCAGAACTGCTTATAAATCCTTTTATGTTTAAATCCATCTAGTCAGCAGTTACCATTTTGAACCTAATCCAGTCCTCTGAGGCTTCCAAACCACCTTCCTCCACCATGTCTCCTCTGTCTACTAGCCCTCTGTGTCTCTGCCCCTCTGCCATGCAGCCTCTCTGTGAGGACATGTCCCCACTTCCTCTCCCTCTCGTCATGCTCCACTTGATTTCCCACACAGCAATTGCGCCAACCTTTTTAAACATAGATAAGATCATGGATGATATCCTTGCTTGACATCTCTTAGAAAAGAAGGGAAGGACATTTAGAATCTGGTAAATGTTCTTTACCAAGTTAAAGTTCCACATATTCCAAGATTGTTGAGAGTTTTTATCATTAATGATTTTATCATCTTAGGTTTTCTCCAATGCTTTTTTATGCATTAATTGATATGATCATGATTTTTCTTATTGGTATGGTAAGGATTTGTAAGTATTGAATCAGCCTTGCATACCTATAATAAATCTGTATTATGTAATTCTTTTATATATACATATTTTTTTTTATATAGTTTGTTCAATTTAGTAGTTTGTTGTGAGTTTTTGCATACAAGTTCATGGGGAATACTGTGAGGTCCATAGTTTCCTTTTTTGTACTCTGTCTGGTTTTGATATCAGGATAATACTGGCCTTCTAAAATAAATTGGGACATGTTTCCTTCTGGAAGTGACTATAAATTGGTGTTAATTCTTCTTTAAATATTAGAATTTGCCACTGAAATCATGTAGACCTAGAGATTTCTTTTTGGAAGGGTATGTAACTATGAATTTGGCTACTTTAATGGAACTCTTCAGATTATCTATTTCATTTTGACTAAGTTGTTACCGTTTTTGTATTGGTATTCTGAGTTGTTGAATAAGTTGTTTTTAAGTATTATTATCCATTCAAATGCTACAGACCTGTTGTAATGTCCCATTTCATTCCTGATAACTGGTGGCTTGTATCCTTTCTTTATGTTTGATAACCTTGCTAAGAGTTTATCAGTTTTATTCATTTTCTAAAAGAAATTTATTTAGCTTTATTGTTTTCCTGTTTCTCTTATTGATGTCTGTTCTTTATTACTTCTTCTGCTTGCTTTGGGTTTAATTTGTTCTTTTTCTAAGTTCTTGAGGTCAAAATTTTGATTGATTTGTTTTACCTTTTTCAGTATAATCATTTAGTGTAACAGAGTTTCCTCTTAACACTGCTTTAGCTGTACCCCACATATTTTAATGTGTTGTTTTTTAATTTTTAGTCAGTGTTTTATATTTTTTTCAGAACTTTCTCTATGATCCATGGATTATTTGGAATTGTGTTGCTCAATTTCTGCATATTTAGAGACTTCTTTTTTGATATTAACATCATTCCATGTGGTCAGAGAACATACTCTGTGATTTCAGTTCTTTTACTTTTGTGAGCTTTATTTTTTAACCCAATATATGGCTCATCTTAAAACACCAGCGTTTGGGGAACTCTGTAGTCCTGCTCACTCTCTGTTCCTCACATTGCTCTCACAAGCAGAGAGGTCTAGAATAGCCTTCCAAGGGCCCCTGAGATAGACCTTGAGCCCCCAGAGCCCACCCTACCTGGATTAACAACCGGGTTCGTCTTCCTCATGGCTCCTTTGCCTCCCATGACACATGTGATGACACACAATGAGACTGAGGGTAGGGTGGGGTAGGGTAGGTACAGAGGAGTAGCCAGTCCAGGCCCTGTGTCCCTATACCCTCACCTCTTTCTAATGGGGTGGTAAATGAGGAGGGGCAACTCAGATGCCTAAGAAGCTTAGGCCCAAATCTCGGAGACAGCGCCGGGCTGTTGCCCCCCTCATCCAGGTCCGCCGGACGGGCCGTTCCCACCCTGGCAAACGGTCCACGCGCAACGCCAAGAGTTACCAGGGTCGCCACCGCCATTATTGCCGCCGCCACCGCCAAAATAAAGTATACAGGGTTGCCAGCCAGGAGCAAGAAGTTGACACCCCATCTGCTTCCTACAGGACCTATAAGAACAGTGAGGAGCTTCGGTCTCGTATCGTGTCTGGAATCATCACACCTATCCACGAGCACTGGGACAAGGCTAGCGTAAGCAGTCCCCACCAGGAGTTTCCCCCTGCTACTGCCAGGGAGGTGGACCCACTCCGGATTCGCCCACACCACCCACACACCAGCCGGCAACCTCCCTGGTGAGTACAAAGCCCCCAGTGGGCAGCCCACACTTGTGCAGAAGGACTCCAGCCATTAGTATCCTGCCTCTTGACTCTCTTTCTGGTCCCCATATGTTCTCCACAAAATTCCCAGGGTCTTGGTATATGGATATATATGCTAGGAAATGGAAACATAAGTGGAGCACTGAGTTCTTGTACTGCTACTAGTCCCCTTAACTATGCAGCATTAACAGGTTGCCTGCCTGCCTCTTTCTAAAGACCGCACAGAGCCCCTGATTCTGCACAGGAGTCCTTGTTTCCAGTATTCCAAGGTTGCTGCCTGGGTCAGTCAGTTATTCCTAAGCTCTTTAGCTGGCAGGGTCCCTGACCAGACTTTTGGGGAAAAGGCAGAAGTGCAGAAGTACTTTCCCGGAGGGTATGTAGTCCCAGAGACTTGCCTATTTCATTTCATTATAGTCCTTGACTTTCTTGACAGCTTCAGAACTTTTCCAGAACAACAAAGGGTATGAGCAAGCTGTGTCTAAGATGCTGCAGATAAGGATGGCAGCTCTGGAAAATTCTGCTCTGAGGGAAGAGATGAGGACAAGTGAGAGTCTCTGAGTCGGCACTTCCCAGTTGGGAGGCCAGAGTATGGTAGTAAGGTGAGCTATGGAGACAGTTCGTTGTGAGGCCACAGTAAGCATTCAGTGTCAACTGCCATTGTGTCATTCTGGTTTGCAATTATAATTCTTCAGTTAGGTTTTTTTTTTTAGTACTTTTTTACAAGTAATAATTGGCGACTTTTTTTGGCGATCCTGTGGGAAGAGTGGAGAATAATAAAAAATGGTTGAAAGGTTAGAAACAGCTTGTCTGATCTAATCTCCTTAATTTACAGACAAGAACAGAGGTAAGATTACCTGCCCAAGGTCACCAGCCACAAATAAAAAGGCAGAACCAGGGCTAGGATCCGGGTGTTCTCACTCCTAGCATAGTGCTCTGACTGTGATGTAGCTAGAATTTGGTGACAAGATTTACAAATAAGCCCTGGACAGCAATCAGTGTGTTAACCTTACAAATAGTAATTCTTAGCGCTCTCAGATTTGCTGCACGTTTCAAAAACAAATATTCTATGAAATCTCCTTCACTACTCTCGAGGTAAAATTTATATAGATGATCTAACTCACCAAACACATAGATTCAGAAGGAATTGCTATTAAGCCCTAACTATAGTAGAAATAAAGGCAAGAGTCAGGAAAAAACATACATTCTGGGGCAGTTGATTTCAACAAGGGTGTAAGACATTTTACTAGAGAAACAATACAGTTTTCTCTCATTATCCAGAAGTAGAACATTCCTATAAAACCTTTCGTAAATTTAAATGACATAAAGCAAAGAAGCAATTTCATTAATTTACGTGGAAAAAATTTTGAGTATTCCCAGATCCAAAAAGTAATTTACCAAATCATACTAAATAACACAGAAAACTAGTAAAAGAAAAAATCAAGTAAAAGCAGGCGTGCAGGAATACACAACCAGAACCGTATAAAGTAGCTCCAGGGGGCGCTGGTGGGGGAAGCTTGGCATGGCCATTATGCACAGGGTGCTTGTTGGCTCCCCGACACTCGCTGCAAAACCCTAACTGGATGCTCTTGCCACTTTTTCCTTTGTTGAAAAAGCAAAAATCTTCTTTGCATTTATTTCAGTTAGCAAGAACTGAGATGTTGGTCATTCATATAGTGGGCCACTTCGGTGTGAGAGTATTACCAGAGGCTGTGTTGGGCAGCTCTGCTTAGGTCCAGGCCCTTTATGATGATCGTTTCTGTCGGCACTGACTGCACCTACCGAGCGCAGGAGTAACTGCCACTTCTCGATCATCCACATGTTGATTGCTGAACCAAGTGCTTTCATTTGTGGTCGTTCTTTTTCCAGACTGCCCTGCGAGATGATCAGCAGCATCCCCACTCCACAGGGGCAGGCGACAGTGGATGAGGCAGGTAGCTTAAGTCCTCAACTTGAAGATACTGGCATACTGGGAGAGTATCAGGTTGCTGGAAGGGTGAAGACTGAGATTTACCGCTTTGTGAATCTGACTCAGAAGCTTATGCTTTCCTCATTGTGCCCTTCAGTTCTAGTTCATGTCATAGTCAATTTATATGCACATTTAGTTTAGTGAGTATACCCTGATTTTGGAGAAAAATCCTTTCCCTTCCCTCCCCACGAGGTTTTCTCAAGCAGGCCTGCCTCCCAGGACTAGGATTTGGAATTGAATGAGATGGAGAGGAGGCAGAATGTTTAGACGGCTTTTTGTCAGCCACTAGTGAGTTGAAAACCTATCAGGTCTTCCCACTGCAATCACCTGCCACCCCTCCTGCACCCTCCTTGCCAATCCCCTTCCTCAGCACAGATGACTAATGACACCAATTCCGTTATTGCACCCCCCCACACACACACCGTGTTGCTGAGCAACCAGGCACTCACACTTTTTACCTTTTTATTTCTCCCTGAAATGCTTAATTTGGGGGTGGGGCCTTAGGGCAGGAAGAAGGGAAAGAACACACCACAGCTGGGCCATCTGACTGCTGCTGGGTGTTAATTACCATGTCACTGAACAGCCTCGGCTTGTGCTCAGAGTAGGAAATAGCAGCCTCTGCCCCTTCCCCGAAGGACACCTCTTGCTTTTTACACCCGCATCTTTCCTATCCCATACCTGAAAACCTCCAAATGCAAACCAGTGTGGGGATGTCTACCCAGTGCATGAAGACACTAACTTCCCTAAACGTATGGTGACATATGTCCAGAACATATCAAAGGTCTGCTCGTTTCATGCTGGGCACTCCTAGATGAGGAGTAGAGATGAAGAGGACATTCCATTGTGAGGGAGAATCGGGGATAAAACATAGATCTGTCTTAATCCTGAGACCTGTAGAAGAGAATTACTGAAAACAACCCAAATTTAAGGGAATTTCTTATCTAAGCCTAACTTTTACTATTTCATTAAAATTCTAACTCCGTTTCCCTTTGCTCCAGCTGCCCATAGTCAGACTGTGCCCCAAATCCTGATCCCAGTTTTGAAAAACCAGTTTTCCCTCTGCTTAACCAACACCACTAAAAATAAACCCTTGGCTATAAAGCTCTTAGGTAAGACATTCCAAATTCATTTTTGAACCGTATCTTTACTTATTAATGTTTCTAATATTTTCTGCATCCTTTTAAACTTTCATAAAGTGATAAGCATTTTTTTTTAGTATCTGATATTTTGTTGATAGGCTATTGTTTGCCTATCAATGGGGTATTTCAGGCATGTTCAGTTTTTCATTTTGAATAGAATTGTGAACTCATCTGAATGTATAGTTTTTTTTTTTTCTTTTAATGCTTTGAGTAATATTTTCAATGCTGGCAGATCTCAATATTTTTGTTCTTAGGAAGCTGCTTATACTCTCAATTATTGAGGGCCCCAAAGGGCTCTTGTTTGTGTCTTATGACTATCAATATTTAACATTAGAAATTACAACTGGAATTTTTAAAATACACATTTCTTCACTTGAAAATAGCAGTAATAAACACATTATATATTAATTATATAATGACTCATTTTTATGAAAATTACTGTATTTTCCCAAACAATAAAACTCAGTGAGAGGAATGATTTGTCTTACATGGTTGCAAATCTAAATAACTAGCTTAGAAGACAACTAGATTCTCATTTCTACTTCTGTACTTATCTGCCGGCAATGCTTTTGTTAAAGCCTTACACAGACAGATTCTTAGAAAAAGAGCAGTTTAATAGTCTTTTCCATAAGTGTGGATATTCTTGACAACTTGACAAGTGATGATTTCTTTAAGGGTTAGTTGCAATGTGGAATCTGAATCTATCTCAGTTAACTTTATGTTCATTATTACATTAAATCCACTGGTCTATCACATTCTTTGATGGATCTTTTACCTATGCATAATATTGGATGATCATGTATTTGCCATTTGGAAAATACTGGTTCACTGAGATAGGCAGATCTGCTAAACTTTGACATTTTATTACACAGTATCAAAAAAAATGGCATTCATTAGTATTATAGTCTCATGAGCATCAGTACTGGGGAGCCATCAAATTAGTGATGAATAGAAATTTCCAAATTGCTAATTCTCACTTGAAAACTTGAATTTTATTATTGGCAACATATACTCTCAGTTGTTTTCCTTCAAATAACAGTCTCACATTATTTTGAGAAAATGTCTACTATGAAGCCAAATCTGAATATCCATGGCTTGTCCATCAGTCATTCTTACAAGTAAAAATGGTTTTCTGTGAGAAGATGGCTAGTTCAAAAGTACTTTTCTTTGAGGCAACCATTGGCAGAGCACTTCTCTCTCAGCTCCTTCAGACCTGCATTTCTTCCCACATGGGCTGGTTCATCTTCAGAGCCACCAGTGGCTGTGAAGTCCTTCTCATGCTTCTGTCTTCTGTTCTGCCACCAGCCTGAGAATGTTCTCTCTGCTTCCTAAGGACTCTTGTGATTAGCTGTTCACTCAGATAATCTCCCCTTTATTGAGGTTAGCTGTTCCATATTTAAAAGAAAAAAATCACAGGATTGGTTTTTCATTATATTGAAAGGTTATGGGGATTGGGGGTTGTGGAATCTGAGAAGGGCCCATTTCTAGAAATTTTACCCACCACAGTCTACTCTCTGGGCTACCAAATGCAAAAATATGTCTCCCTCCCCCAAGGTTCCCAACAGTCTGGTCTCATTACTGAATCAGCTCAGCCTAAAATCTGATCTAAATCTCATCAGTTTGAAGGACCCCAACATCTCACCTAAACCACGTGTGGTTGAATCTCCAGAGCACCAGCCTTTTCTGTCTATTGACCAAAGAAACAAGTTGACAGCTCCCAGTGCCCCCATCATGCATTGGTAGTGAGGCTAGCAGTTAGGAATTTCTGACAGAAAAAAATGTGTATGAAAATGTTAATTACAGCCTTATTTATAGTAACACATACCAAAAACAATACCAGTACCTTCAGTAGATGAAGTAAATTTTTAATTTTTATGTTTACATTTTAAAAGGGCAGGCTTAGGAAAGGAGAGAAGAATATATATACCTATACTTGCATGGTCACAGGTGAGCAGGAGACCTGCCGCTGCTGTGTAAGGAAAAAGATCTGTGAAAAGAAACACCTGCCTAGTGACAGGTGAGCGGGAGAGTGCTAAGTAAATTTTTTAAACTTGCTTTACTTGAGTGACTATTACTTAGCCATTACAAATATTGATAGTAAAGACAACTTGGGAAATACAGGACATAACGAAGGAAAACAGTGAGATCTAAAATGGTGTATAATAATATCATTATATAAGAACTTGCTTATGAAAGACTAGAATAGGACAGCACAAATCGTGTGTTAGAGTCAGATTATGAATGACATGTTTCTTTTGGAATGCTTTATAATTTTTTAGTGTAATTTATGCATGTCTTCTTTCTTTTAAAATTCTCTATTCACTTACCCTAAATGCAGTATTTTGCATCCTCAGTCTCGGGTTCACCTTTGAACTCAGTAGGATGGTGGCAGGTGGTGAAAAGGGAAGGTTCGTTTCCTGCTTGCTCAGAGCACTGTCGCTGGCACTGTCCTGGTGTGTATGTGCACACACTCTTGGCCAGTCGTCAGTGCCTCTTCTTTCCCAGTCTTGAGTTTATGTATTAGGCAGAGCCAAATAAATCAATCCAGAGCACCATTATTTCCCAGCTGAGCTTGTACCCTGGCAGGGAAGCAACCTAGCCATTTGTGTCCCCAGCTGACCTGCGAAGTCAAATCACCTGGGAGCTTGTGAAAAATGCAGAATTTCAGGTCCCACTCTTGACCTTCTGCATTAGAGCCTGCATTTTAGCCAGCTCCCCACTGATTCGTGTACATACTTAAAGTTTGAGCAGCACCGGCCTAGGTGCTTCGCACAGTGCTCTGGGTGCCGATCCGAGGGTTAGGGTCTGGAAACCTTCAGGTCGTGGCTGCCGCATGCTCTGTAAAACCCCAGTGGGCACTCTCACGGAAGCCTCTTGGCAGGTTGAGAGCGTTATGTTCACACTCACTGATCACTGGTGGCTGCAGACTAGCAGCTGTGTTGGTGGCAGTCACATTGGCGTTCTGTAATTAAGAACTTGGGTTTGGAAGGTTCTGGTTCTGGAGTCAGCACAGCCCCTCCTGTCTTTCCCACTGCAACTGCACAGAATGCATGAAGTAGCTCTTTGAGGACTCTGAGGAGTAGCAGCTGGTATATCGGGTGAAGGCGATAAAAGTTTGAAGTACTAGCAGACTAACAGTGAATTCACCATTGTTTCCGTGCAGTATTCTCCACTTTGAACTCAAGGAAACTCAAAGTTAGGAAGTAGTCATTGGCATGGATAGAGGACACTCCAGGAGAGCCCTCTAGTTCTGGCTGAAGGAGTGGGAAATTGCTCTACTAATGTTCAGTGGGAGTGGGGAAAAAATTCTCTCAGTCTCTCCCTCCCATCCTTCATTTTTTTGCACCCCAGCCTTGTGGTAGTTCAGAAATATCTAAAACTGAGGGAAAGGAACCTTCCTTTCCAATAGTAAGACTAAATAGCATATCAAAGACATTGAGAAAATAATTATAGGATAACCTCACTGCCAGATCTCAGGCTAACCTCTTGATAGCACTGAAAGGCTTTGAAAACAAAACTGACATTCTCACACTCTGTGGCTCAAGAGAAAAGCAGAGGTGAATGCATATTTTATAGTCCATCAAGGCGCTGTTCTCCTAGGTGTTTTTGTAACCACTAGAAACCCCTTCCATTTGCTGCTATGTGTGAGCACATTTCATGGAGATAGGTGCCAGCTGCCTCTGGCACCACCTAGTTGGGTGGGATGTTGGAGACTACCAGAAACTTTGGCTACCAGCTCCATGCATCATGACTTGGGAACAGTAACCTAGATCAGGAAAAATTCCTTCCCGAGCCTCGTCTAACCTTCCTGTGGGTTTCTATGAGCTGGCTACTAGCTGGCCACGCACGGGCAACTGTGACCTATTTGCTATCTGCAAACCACAGCAGAGCCTTCCTTGTCTAGGGAGTACAGCCCGTGTCACGAGGCAGGCCTGGGGACGCTTAGGCCACCATTGACCGGATTACGTGACTGTCTCCATGATGGTCTCGGGACAGCTCTGCCTGTGAGAACATCATGTACTTTGCTGACGTAAATGTCTCGACGTAGGGTCACGATGTCCCCTTCCTTCTCCCTCATAAAACTTTGTCCCCCATTCCAGTCCTACCCTCCCAACCTTATTTCTCATACCATTGTTGCATGATAAAATTTTACTAGCCTGTGTGCTTTTAATGAATGGCACAAGAGCTTCTGCTCAAGTAGCAGGGTCTTGCCTTGCAAACCTGCTCCACGACTGTTGTGTCCCTCATCGGGTTCCGCCACAAAGCAGCAACAAAGGTCCTGTCGCAACACCTTCCTTAAAGTAAACCTAGTCACATCTGCCTAAATCAAAATATCCTTTCTAGCCCATAGGTAGGACTGACTGGAGAAGCACCTACTTTGGATTTTTTCCCAGGTCTTTAATTAATGGCTTCTTATCTATAAATTTACATTACTGCTGAGGTTTATCTGAGGTCTGGCAGGAACCTGCCGTGCCCCAGAACTGTCAGGTTTGAATTGCTTGCCAGGGCTCCAGGCAGTTTTTCAAGTACTAAATTATTTTTGTTTTATTATATTTGTATCCTTTATAGAAAAACAGGAAAGCATAAAGAAAATACTACCTAGGATTAACTCACTGCTTATATTTCAGTATGCTTCTTTCTAGTTTTATGTATACAAGCACGCCCACGCCTATGCATTGTTCACAGCTGACTTTGCCCTCACCCCAGTTAACACTAGAAGATAAGCGTTTTCCACATCATTTAAAAATATTCTTAGAACATTCTCTCCATGGCTGCATTTAGGGATATACCATCATGTACCTACTGGTCTGTATTTAGGTCGATCCCAGTTCTCTTGATTGAAATCCGTAATGATATCTTAAAGTTTGTATTCCTTCTCCAGTGGACACCTAGACCTAAAATAATTGGATCAAAGAATGTAAAGATACCTAAGATTTTTGAAAGACACACACGCGCGCGCACACACACACACACACACACACACACACACACTATATATATATATATTATATATATTTTATATAATATATATACGATATATATAATATATCTAAATATATATAATATATATACGTGTGTATATATATATTTGAAAGACACACACACTATATATACGTGTGTGTATATATATACGTGTATACATATATATATATATAGTGTGTGTGTGTCTTTCAAAAATCTTAGGTATCTTTACATTTACATTTTTGTGTGTGTGTGTGTGTGTGTGTGTGTGTGTGTGTGTGTGTGTGTGTTAGATACCTAGAATTGTATTTCAGAAAGCATGCACTTATTTGTGTCGTAGCTTATGCTCCATGAGGGCAAAATTTGGTTCTTGGGCTAGAAAGGTAATGAAAAAAATCTTAGTGATTACAGTGGTTTGTGCCCTCTCCCCTTCTCTAAACTGTAGTGCATAAACAGATCTATAGTATCTATGGTATTAAGATTTTTTTGAGGGGTCATAATAAGAAGCTTGAGAAGCTCTGTTCTAGCTGTATGTGCACACCTATCTCATTCCACTACTGGAAGCTTTGAATTCTTAGCACTTTGGTTTAAGAATATTTTTCTGATTCAGACATTCTTGGTTCTTTTTTTTTTTAAGATTTATTTATTTATGCATACAAGCTGAGGTACATGCCAGAGGTGTGGAGCGGCAAGAGGGTTCACCAGAGACAGAGTGGGGAGCAGAACAGGCAGATCGACAGAAATACACTGCTAAGGGGAGCAGCGGGCGAGGCAGGAGACGTCTGCCAAGCCATGTGGGAATCTCCTCGGCCGGGCGTCGAACTCGCTTCGCCGCTGCCGACAGCTCCACAGCTCAGCGGTTAAGCGCTGTGCCACCAGGGAGGCCCCATTCTTGGTTCTTTATACAAAGTTTAGGAACTTGAGAAATGCATGAATAAAATAAAATTTGACAGCACTGTTAATATTTTTATCTTTCTATATCATTAGGATCTCCCATTGTTTTGGCGCTGGGAACACAAAGCTCTTTTCACATTCTTGCCTTCGTGCCTCAGTGTTCCTCTGTGCCAAGCCCCACTTTGAAATCTCCCTTGTGTGGTGGTCTCATGCAAGGATTTCCCCTTTCCACTATGCTTGAGAGTGCATTGTTGACCCCACAGACGTCGGGTGTGGGCTCCTGGGGTCCAGGCACCTGGCTGTTCTGGGATTTGTGGTAATTGTCCCTTGTTTGTTTCAGGTGTGATCCCCTGGGCCCATTTGCTGTCGGGGGAGAAGACCTAGACCCCTTTGGGTGAGTACTGCTAGGGAGGTGGCGGCAACATAACTTGCTCTCGTGGCTTTTCAGTCTCAGCTCATCTTCTAATTTTAGAACTCTTCGTCATTCTTCCTTTGGGGTGAAGGAGGCGGTAGCTGAGCGGTTGAGAAATCTGCCACTTGTTCTGCTTTGCATGCCCAGAGCAGTGTAGGAGGGCTTGGGGGTCTGAGCAAGCCCAGCAGGGTGCTGCTCTATCATTTTCTGACTCCACTTGCTCTGAGGGAGGGCAGTAGCCCTCTTTGGAAGGAAGGATACCCCAAGGGAAGGGTTTATCAGGTGCATACTGAAGAGCACACGGTGGACTACAGACCTTAGGGCAGTTCGGGGACCCTCAAAGGTTATCTCACCAGATAAGGGGAGTTTCTGATTCCTATTAGACGCTGGTTCTTGTCATATACCCAACAAAGTTTTTATAGCTTTGGTTAGGCACAGTCTCCCCTAAATGTTTCAGATCATATTTAAACTCTGCTGTAAAGTGATCCCCAAGTTGAACATCTCATTTTAGACAGAAAAGTCACAGAAGTCTGCAGTTAAACGTGAGCAGTGACCTCAGCGTTTGGAGAATAGCAGCTAACTCATCTCCGTTTGAGCCATGAGGTCTGGTCGTTGGAGCTCTATGAGGAACAAATACTGGTAGAAACCCAACCGGGCAACCCATACAACCCATAGGCAGTATTAGATTGCCCTAAAACCTTTTAAGGAACCTATAAAAAAGCTGACCTCACAGACCCAAATTCATGCCCTGCAGAACTCTGGGATACTTCTGCATTGACCTTGGCAATTTAGGGCACCTGTTCTTGATTAGTGTCCGTCACACCCACCCACCCCCCGCCCTTGGATGTAGGACGTGGCAGGGGTCTCAATTTAGTGGACTTGGGGAGCCTTTAGAGATGAAAATAAGGCCATAGGTGCCAGGAAAGGAATGTTCTTTGTGTTCTTGCTCTCACCCACTTCCCACTGGCTCTCAGGCAAGTATCCATGCATATCTGCTTAAACCATCCAGCGTAGATATCACTGATAACCCTGTCATTCTTGTCCATTCTCACCTCCTTCATCTACTCTTGCCACACACACCTACTTACCGATGTTTCCTTCTTACCTCAGCTGTCGGAGAGGTGGCATGGTTGTGGATCCCCTGAGATCTGGCTTCCCTAGAGCTCTTATTGACCCATCCTCGGGCCTCCCAAACCGGCTTCCTCCAGGCGCTGTGCCCCCAGGAGCACGCTTCGACCCCTTTGGACCCATTGGAACCAGTCCATCTGGGTAGGTATTCACTTAGGCGTGCTGAGTCGTCGACCCTGACAGCAGCTCAGCTCTGCATGGTAGAAACAAAGGCATCTGACGGCAGGCACAGAGTTGCCACTAGCTCCATGCCCTGCTGCTGGGAGTGTGGAGCCTCCCACAAGCTCCCTATTCCTGAGTGGCTCCCTTCCCCCAGCTCTCTCAGGGACGACTCAGAAGAGGTGGCACTACTCACACTTACAGAATTTAGTATGTTTCAGGAACTCACTGACTCTACACCAGCACTCGTGGGCACATGACAACCCTCCACATTTTATAGATGCAGAGATCGAGGCCCTGAAAGTTTAAATACTCACCCAAGGTGGGAGAATCAGGATTCAAAACTGGACTCTTTGGCTCTTAGACACCTGGTCTTAAATGCCACGAGTCACCACATTCTGGAGGACAGGCTTCCTCAGCTCAAGGCCCTGTCTGCCTGTGTGCCTTTGGCCCCTCCATTCTCCAACTCATCTGCCCCTCTTTCCATTCCAGACCTAACCCAGACCACCTCCCCCCACCGGGCTACGATGACATGTACCTCTGAAGGCCTCAAGAATGTAACATCCCAGCCGTCCCTCCACTCTCCTGGAGCTGCCACCGCTGACCCTCTCAGCCACTGTGTTCTAGCGGGCTGGGAGCAAGGGACTCTGCCCATGTGTTTGCAGGCGGGCTGGGATTGGCTCCCCACTCCCTACCAGAGCCAAGGCACCTGCTGCAGCTCTCCACCTGGCTGCATGTAGGTCCCAAGAGAAGTCAGTGTGTCTCTTTCACTACCAGCTCCTCCCCACCTCCCAAAGGAGGCTCCGGCAACATATACCCTCAACCCGAAGCAGTCCCATTTGCAGCGCTATAAGAACAGAACGCATTTTGGATGTTATTATTAAGAACCAAATGTCAATACAGAAATCATGTTGCCGTCTCCCACTTTTCTTTACTGCACAGCTCCTTCCAGTTTGGAGGCTTTTGAATTTGAATCTTTGTGGGGCTAAATGACTTTTCCTACCCTGGGCCCATTCTTGCTTTTCAGGCACCCTTCAGAAATCACTTCAAAAATTGCTATTGCTTTTGACCACTAAGATGGGTCCCATTCTGGATGAAAATGAGTAACTGAAAATCCCATAGTTTCACAAAGATGACTTTCACAAGGGCAGGCACATTGCAGCAAGACTGCATCATCTGAGAAGGGTGAGATCGTCCAGGTCTGTCTGAGCCAATCCTCGGCCCATCTCTGCCTGGGCAATGGCAGAGGAAACAGGAGTAACAGAGCAGACTTGAAAGCTAATCACATATTTTGCTGCCAACTTTCTAAATGACCCTAAGCAAGTCCTTTTCCCTCCCAGGACCTTTGTTACCCACCTACGAAATCTAAGGTGCTTTTCCTGCTCTAAAGCATTCGGATGTCTGCTCTGCCTGTGGCAACATCTAGGAACTCTGGGGCAAGGAAAGAGTGAAGGTTCAAGGCTTTGTGTGATACTTCAGTTTGTAACTCTGCTTAACCTCCTTGGGGTCCAGAAGCGCACAGGATCATGGGCTCCATTTGAGTGTGTGTTGAACTTTGGGAGGAGCAGGAAGCCCAGTCTCTGCAAGCCAGTGACTGGGGTGGATGAAGGAGCTAGTGAAGCAAGAAACGATCCAGGAAGTAATTTCAGCCCCGGAGGAGCCCCAGCCTCTGGAAGCCATGTCCTCCATCCAGGCCCACCTCACCTTTGGTGTTCTCCGGATCCTTTTCAGCCCAAGGCCTGACAGACGTGGTCAGTGATGAACTCCTGGGCTGGAGTGGAAAGAGCACCATAGAGCTCCAGGCTCAGAGGCAAGAGGTCAAGACACTAGTCACTTTTGATACACAAGTAACATTTCAGCCATGCGCGGGCCCTTTCACTTCCAAACTCCCTGGGTTCCTCCCCCTAAATTAGGGCATTCTTCTATAGATGGAGGCTACCCGAAGGTGTTGGCTATTGTGCTGGAGCCTGGGTTGCCTCTCTGCGCTGCCCAAGAGTGGGATGGCATAAGCTAAACAGGCACCTAGGCCTGGGGCTAGTCCGAGATGGAGGTGGGCCTGCATGGGGAGGTTAGCATGAGTGGGCGCGCTGGGCGTTTCTAGCAGACCCATTCTCATCATTGGGTGAGTAGATTACTACCTGAAACCTTTAGAACATCTCCGCTCTGGAAAAAGACCCAGAGGACAGAGACAGCTACAAATGTCATTTCCAATCATGGTCTTCTTTCTTGAAGGCTGGCAAATGGGTGGAATGGTCTTATTTGGAAATTGAATCATAACTGCTATCCAAATAACTTGGGGCAACTTAGTCATAAGAGCATCCTTTATTATAAAATCATTAACACAAACATTATAACAGAGAACATCAGATAAGCAGGGAAGGTAGGACCCTGATTCAAGGAGAAGACAAGAATGAAACAACAAATTTGCTACTTGAATTTTCCAGTAGCAAAGGTCGAAAGGATGATCATATACATAATTCTGTTTTCTGAAAACAGAAACTTTAGTGATTCATCTGCAGAATCAGCCATTTTTTGTGTGTTTCTCCTTGCATCAAGGACACTGAGGAACACAGACAATGCCTTAGTTTTTATGTGGGGCAAGTTAATGGGCCCTTTAAGAACTTCAAGTCAAACTGTTGATGCTTGTTGTCTGGGCCATTTCCCTGCCCTTAGTTGTGAGTAATCACCAGGCAGGAAACAGCTATGGTTCAGGTATATGTTCTGTGGAACCTAAAAGGTTGGAGCCTTAACAAATAAATATAAGCACTAATATCCTGTTCCTCTTATTTTTTTCTTCATAACAGCTTTATTGAGATATAATTCAGATACCTGTAATGCTCCCCCTTCTCGCAGTGTGCAACTCAGTTGTTTTAGTATATTCACAGTGTTGTGTATCTATCACCATGTCTAATTCCTGAACATTTTCACTATCCCAAAAAGAAACCCCATGTCCATTAGCAGTCACTCCCCATTCCCTTCCTTCCCAGCCACCAGTAATCTATTTCTATCTCTAAGGATTTGCCTATTCTGGATGGGTCTCATACGTAGAATACAACGCCTTTGTGTCTGGTTTCTTTCACTTAATATTTTCAGGTTCATCCCTGTTATATATACATCAGTATTTCATTGCTTTCTATGGCTGAATAATATTCCGTTATGATATACATCATGTTTTCTTCAATTATCAGTTGGTAGACAGTTGGGTTGTTTCCATGTTTTAGCTATTTATGAGTAACGCTTCTGGGAACATGTTTTCGGTTCTCTTGGGTATTACCTAAGAGTGGAATTGCTGGGTCATATGGTAACTCTGTTTAACCTTTTGAAGAACTGCCAGACTTTTCTAGAGTGGCTGTACCATTTTACATTCCCAGCAGAAGGGTAGAGGATTCCAGTTTTTCCACATCCTCACCAATCCTTGTTACTCTTGTTGTGTATAGCCATCCTAGTGGATATGAACTGGCTTCTTATTGTGCTTTGTCCTCTTTTTTTTTTAAAAAAAAAAAAAGGAATTTTGACTTAGGCCAAGCAAGACAAAGGCGAAAGCCAGTTGCCCCTTGGGATTAGCCACCTTGGGATGACGATGGCTGGAACCACCGAGAAGTTGGGATTGACTTTGAGGGAATATTTTGGGCTGGATAGAGGTCCTGACTGTGAGGACATTCCTGTGATCTTTCCAGATCTAGTGAGGTTCATGACATCACTTTATTGGGTCACTGTTTATCCAGTGACTTGTGAATTAAAAAAAAGGTCTTGTTCTAAATCCTTGGATTTTGGTGGGGTACCACTTCTACCATCTCTGGCAGCCCCCGCATCTCCACCTTCTCTTCTTTGTCTCCTCAATTTGAAAGCTGGCTGTGTTGCTTGCTGCATTTATCTATTCAGTCTTGAGCTTCTGTCAACTTCCATGGTGAAGTCATGAGTCCCCAGAGACCCTGACTCCATGAGTGATCACAATGGAAACTTTATGTTCTTGTGTTGTATGCTCAGTGTTAGGAAATGGGTAGCCTCATAACCCTCACTTCAGAACCCTGACCCCCCTCTATTGTGACATTCTGTTACTGATCATTCCCCTCTTTGCAAATGGAAAATTAGAATCTGTGGAGCAGCTAATCTTGTCTATTGGTGCAGCTCCAGTAAGACAGGTCCCACCACCAAGAACATCCCCACATGCATAGCCTCAACATTCTGTCAAAAAATTGCCTGCTTATGGGCCACTACCCATTTTTCGCACTGACAGGTAAGGTGTCCACGTCTCCAGCCATTGTTTGTCTCTGGGATATCACCAGGCACACACTGGAGCACTTCAGCTGTGCTTGGCCCTAGGTCTTACCCGGAGGGAGGGTCAAAAGGCAGGAGTGGCAGGCAGTGAGGGTGGTGGGCAGTGAGGGGTAGCAAGATGTGACAGGACAAACCTCAGAGTGCAAACAATGGCATGAGGTTTGAATACCCGACTAGGGCAGGACCAAGTGGGAGGCACGAAGTGGGGAGCCCAGTGTCTGCTAGGCCAACAGTGCAGAGTAACAGAGGTGGGATGCCCGTGGGAAAGGGCACCCACATGAGCCGCATCGGTGAGTGCTGTGAAAGTGACATTGTGATGGGCTTGGGGAGGATGCTGAAGTGTTAGTCCTGGGGTCCAGCCACTGTAAATTTCTGTGTACAGAGACCCCAGTGCAGTCACCTCATCGTCGCCATGGCCTGAGGATCACAAAACTCCAGAGCCACACTGCCTACACCTGCACCAGAGTGAACTGCCCCTCTGGCCCCACGTGGTTCAGTTCCAAGTTCAAAGTCAACTGAGTGCATCTACTGTTTAGAACTTACATCACTTCTCAAACCATAGCTGCAAGGGAGTCTGAGGCAGTGTCTTCATTCCCTTTTCCCACTTCCCCATCAGGAAGGTGCATTGGGACAGTGGTCCAGGGAGCCAGCCTCCTGTGTCTGTGATACAGATGAGTACCACAGCCAGGCTTCCCGCCTTCGCACGTCTGTCTGTTCCGTGAGAGGCACTTACACAGTACATCCTGTGCCACAACTAGACTTGGATCCAAACCTCCAGGGAAGGGCCTTTAAATCTGTGTTTTATTTATAAGTTCTTCAGGTAATTAGCATTATGGGGCAAGTCTGAGAACTCCCAAGAAGGGGAGGGTGGAAGTTCTATGTCCTTCTTACTGAAACGAGCAGCACCCAGGAACTGGTCAGAAGCACAGAATCTCAGGTCCTACTGCAGACTTAGTCAGTGAGAATCTGAATTTTAACAAGTTTTCCAGGAGATTCATGTGCATGTTAAGGTTTGAGATGCCCTAGTGCAGTAATCTTATTCCTTCACCTGGATGTCAGATGCAAAGAATTACATCAGTCAGTCTTAGTCCATGGCTCGATATGACTATTGTGTGAAAGAACCTCATTTTAAGTTTTTCCAGTTTTACCCCCTTGCATCCTCTCCATTCTCTTGCCCTTATAGTTCGCTCAAGTATTTCATATGCGTTCTTAAGTATGCATGTATCCTTGTAAAAAATAGCACGCTACATCTTCAAATCATAACAGTATTCAGAGGGTTTGGAAAGGTCTAGACTTTACTCAAGGCCAAGCAGGGGTCTCAGAATCAAACAGGCCTGGCGTGGTGCTCAGTCTTCTCTCTGCTAGTGTCCAGCCTTATCTGCAAGGCACCACTGCTGCCTTCAGGATGCCGCACGGTCAAATACCGTGTTTTATAAATGGATAGTTGGAGCTTAGTTGGTGCCAACTGTTATTACTAGGTAGATATGACTGGGGCTCATGGACAAGAGGACAGGACCTTTGTGCAGCCCCCAATGCAAGAAGCAAGCATTTATCTGTTGCCCCATATGCTGGACTTGTAGTCTCATGCAATATTAGCCAACTCTGAGGTAAACACAAGAAGCATCAGTTGGGGTTCTGGGCTTGCCCCTCCAGGAATGGCAGAACTTTGACGGAAACACGATCAGTCTGGTTCCAAAGCCAGTGTTCATTTTATAGAATGGCATACCCGGTCCCCACATCCTCTCCAGGCGAGGTGCATGGATCCCTGGGCAAAATCCATCCCTGAAACTGGAAATCAAGTCAGGACTTGTGTGAGAAAGGAACATGACCCCCAGGATGGTCTAAGACTAAATTAGTTGCAAATTGTATTTCATGTCCCCAGCACTTCCACCCTACAGACGCAGCAGCCAGAGCACCCAGGTTAGGAGCATCTGAGACCATCCAGCACAACCCCCAGCCACAGAGGAAGAAACAGGCTGAAGGTGGAGTCTGAGACTGAGCTCCTGAGCGGTGCCCACCTCTCCGAGTTTGGTAGGTTGGGATCTACTTTCCCTGATGAATTGGTGAAAAAGCAGTTCCAGAGCAGCGGAGTGACTTTCTAGAGACCAGAGAAATTCTAGCTCCAGGGCTTTTCCACTAAACACTATCAAAAAACAGTCATGTTGGCCCGAGTGCCAAAAATATGAGTCCCCTTCCCCTTCCCCTCCCTCTCCCCACAGATAAGCGGTCAGGGGAAGACGCCACAGTTTCAGCACCCTGGTCAGCGCCCACCTTCTGTGCATCTGCCACAGGCAGCCTTTGGGCCAGAATTAGATCAGTGTCTGCTGCTCCCCAATCCAGGATGATCCACCCTTGGGGACAAGCAGGCATCCCCAAGGGAAGGATACCTGGACCTAGGTGTCCTGCTTTCCCTCTCTCCTCCAGATTAGAACCACAGGGGAAGTTTCATACTGTAGTCTGCTTAGTTCCTGGGACATAAATTCAAGTAACAAGTCTAAGGAGAGGGATGGGAAGGGGCCTGAGCCGTGGTGACCCTGGGAAAGTCCTGCACCCCTCAGGTTTTCCCCATCTGTAGAATGGGGATAACGATGAACCTGGCTGTGTACAAGGCCCTGCCCATGTGTGAAACTGCATGATTCTAAGTGGGCCAAGGGTCTGGCCAAGTTCAGTATTCCCTCACCTTCCCTCCTCCCCACAGAGCTTCCTATTGCACAATTAAAGGCACAAGCCTCAAAGTGGCAGGCCACAGCCCACATCCATCCACTAACGTATTCTGATTGTCCCGCATATTATTAAATTTGAGTCTTGACTGCTCTTTACCAGCTGTGTGGTTAAGTGACCTTGACCTGCCTGTGCCTCAGCGTCCACATCTGTAAAATGAAAGTAATGATAGCAATCCACTCTCCAAGGAGGTTTGAGGTTTAAATGAGCCAGTGGTTGTAAAGGCTTGCAAGAGTGATTGCCAGGGAGAACACTGTATTTCATTTTAAAAATTAATGATTGGTTGTGTACAATGCATCACTAGTTAATTGAAATGTCCTAACAGAAAGTATCATCTTTTATCCAGCTGACCTAGGTTAAATTTCTTTTGCATCTCAACATCTAGGCCCCAACCAACAATGGGCCAGTTACTTTAATGTTCAAACTCAGGCCAGTCCAGTTTAAAAGTTTCCAAGTCAGTCCCAAGTGGTCCCCCCTCACCTCTTTTCAACCCTCACTCCTCCACTGTGGTGGGATGGGGGAGAGGAAGGGAGAAAAACAGACTATCTCTTCAATCTGGCCATGATGGTGAGGGGAGGTGGTCTTAACTCTAATTCAAACTGGGTTTTGGTTTTGTTTCGTTCTTCCTTGGGTACCCAGAGGATAGCACGCATAATTGGGGTAGTGGGAAGATGTTTGTCCTGGAGTCATAGAGGACAGACACTGTGTATGGGGTGGGGGAGCGGGGGTCTGGTCTCTGTCCAGTCCACCACAGACTCTCAGTGCATCTGCTTCTTGCAGTAGTGTGTGCCAGGCTGCAGAGCCGCATGTGCCACAGCTGCAGCCTCCTCTCACTTCCCATTCACCTTCTAGGGCCTTGGGACATTGGGCAGGGGTGCAGCACTGCCCTTCTCCCTGAGCCCCAACTCCACACACCCTTCAGCCAGCACAAGCTGTGCCATGGGCTTCCCACAGCAGCATGTCTCCTGCTCAGAAATGTTCCTTATCTCCATAGCCCCTGAACTCCAGAAGAAACACTTCAAGCCCTCTCAAGAATACTCCCCTTACATTTTTCATCCACTCTATATCTCCAAAAGCTGGCACAGAGTAGGCACACGGATCTTAGTTGAAAGAATGAAAGCTCCTCGGATGGACAACACTCAAACGGCTGCAGGCCTTGCAGTTCGACAAGCCTCCACCTGGGGGGCAGAGGCCAGTCCACCCCTTGAGGGTGGCCCCAGCTCTGTGGGCAAAGGGGAGGGGAGATGTCTGGTCTCAGCAGGTGGCATCTCATTGGACACTCGCTTGTCCTCAGTTTTGGACTCTGTCCCAATTCCCAGGCAGTGGGATAATTCTCAGCATCCTCTGACCCACACAAAGTTCAGCTGCTCTTGAGAAGTCAGCCCCTGGCTGGCCTGGGCCCGCCCCCTGGAGCACAGGAGACAGCCAGAGCAGAAGCAGATGCCCCTTTAATCCTGCCACTGTCACCCCTGCTTTTATCTTTGTTCGGGGATGGTGCAGACTCACAGGAAAGTGGGGTGGCTGGCAGGTGAGTCAGTAATAGTAACAACTCACCTATGGGTACGTCACCCCCAGGAGTGCTTCAGTAAAAGGGGATGTGAGCAAGAGGAATCAAAAGTGAAGGTAGGTAGGGAGAGACTGGAGGCAAAGGAGAGCCTGATGAGGGAGAGAAGAGCCTTTCCTGAATGCCCTGGCCCCTGAGTCAGTATTGCCAGGATGCCCTGCCACCAGGGAAAAGGTTGGTATGGCAGCCGCCTTCTCCCCTGCCCTCCCTGCTCCTCTGGGTCCAGCTTTCCTGACAGCAGATCCTTCTATTCACGAACCTTCCTCTAAGCTCGGGAGAGCAGCAGCCACCAGGTCAACCTCAGCAGCAACCTCAGCAGCAGAGACCCAAGAGGGACAGGCTGTCGAGATGGAGGCCTGGAGTTCAAGGTCATGTGCTCTGGCTGCAGCTGGGGACCACAGTCCCATGCACTGGCCTCCCCAGTGCTGTGTCACATACAATACACCTGCCGCAGACTGCCTGGCACACGGGAAGACTTCCTGGCACACACATCTGCAAGCAATCATAAGGACCAACAGCAAGCGTGCATCACATGCAGGCACGTGCTATGCCATGCCAGCGTGAGTTCAGCATCCTCCCAACGCCCTGTCAGTTAAGGTCTGTGGTCTACCCCATTCTACAGGTGAAACACACCTCCGAGGTGAGGCCTTCAGACTGCTCATCTGCACGCTTCAGGACAGCACCTGCCGACCTCTAACTCCCACTCCCCCCCAGTACACACCAGGCTGTTTTATGCCTCTGAGCTTCTGTTCTTGCTATTCTTCTGTCCCTCGCTACCTTTCTTGCTCCCTACTCTCACCGCACTTTGGATACTGCCTTTTAAGATTCCTAATGGACATCATCCTTTCCAGGAAAGCCTTTTCTGACCCTAGCTCAAATACCTCCTTGCGTGCTCCCACCCCACCCTAAACACACAGCCTTCTCCGCACGGTTTTGTTTCCCCAGACAGTCTGTGACCAACTCAAGGGCCCCTGAAGTGCCTCAGGGAAGAACACGGAACAGGTGTGAGTGAATAAAGATGAACAGCTCTCACATTACTGAGGTTACAAGGTGCCAGGTGCAGTGCTGAGGGTCTTACAGGTATTGTCTACTGTTCACCAGGCCTTAAGGCAAAATTGCTGTCGTGAGCTCCCCTCCCCATTTCACAGATGAGGAAACAGGTTCAGGGACATGGGCACCCGCCAAGCACCTGAGGTATCAAACTCCAGAGCCAGTGCTCTTCCTTGCGCCCTTATCAACCCTCCCCTGCGAAGGGGCCGAGCCCCCCTTCCCTCTGAGATGTAGCCCAGGAGTGTTGCTTCACTCCCTGGGAGGAGGAAGGGGGTCATCCTGCCTCCCTCTGCAACGACTCGGGTATCCTGGGTCTGCCCATCGGCTCATGGACAGCCCAGCCCGGGAGAGGCGTGATCTGAGGATGAGGTGTGTGGCCTGGAAGCAGGACGTGGCCAGGCCGGGGTTGCTGTCTTCAGCCAGGCTCTGGCCACGGGGCTCTGGCTCACTTCTGAGGAAGGGGATTGGAAGCCTGAGGAGCCTCTGGACCAAACCCTTCCCAGCTCCACTTCCCCTCCTGAAGATGCGCAGCACCTGACCAGTGAATGCTAACGCACCCTACCCCTCCCGCCCAGGCAGGGGCCCAGCAAGTCTCTCCTCTTAGCTAAAACCTCCCTGCTCTGGGGCATCAAGAGGGGGCACTTTCTCCCAGAGAACCTGCAGGTCCAGCTGGCGGGCATCTCAACTCTGCTCCTGACACCCCACTTTCCTCCCACCTCCTGCCCCTCCAAAGCTCTCCAAACACAGACACAGGACGCCATGCTCTCAACTCTGGAAGCCCCTACTGTATTCCCTGACGCCGGGTCCCGGAGAAGGCAGAGTGGGAAGGTTTCCATCTTATCTCTGCATAGGGTAAATGAAGATCGCTCAGGCTTTTGGCACCGTTGGCCTCTGTGGCTGTCACCTGAGGCCTTGAGTGCATAAGGCGCTTGGGGGCGTGGGCTCAGGGCACGCGTGCCTGAGGGCGGCACCTGGGGTATGGTGTGGGCGTGCATGAGTGGGCGCACCTGAGCCGAGACACTGAGCCAGTAAGGGCAGCGGAGGACAGAGTGTGGCAGAGGACCGTGTGTGGGGATTGCAGTGGAGAGCGTCGGAGAGCGTCAGAGAGCCCTACCAGAGGTACAGGAATTCGCAAGGGGGCCCAAGTTGCCCTCTCCCTGCTGGCTTGTTTCCCCTAATCTGTGGGCTCCAAGGTTCTCTTTCAAGCTGCCTGAACTGACGATGAACATGCCCAGCCTGGGGTGGTTTCGGAACACTCTGGAGGACCAGAGAGGTGGAGTGGTTCGTGCAAAGGCCTACAGGGACGGGATGACCTGCAAGACCTGACTCACCAGCCCAGGACCACACAGTCCCCTCTCAAATTCCAGGTGGAAGTGCTCCCTGGACACTAGGCTGGTGGTGAATGCCCCAGAGGAAACACAAAGCAATGAAGGGAAAGCAGGATTGAGGGGAAGGGATACAATTTTAAATAGATGGTCAGCAAAGGCCTCCCTGAGAAGGTGAGATCTGGATCAAGCCCCCAAGGAGGTAAGGGAGTGAGTGGGTTTGCAAATATTGAGGGGAAGTGCCTTCCAGGTAGGAGCAACAAGTGCAAAGGTTCTGAGGTGGGAATGAGGCTGGCGAGATTGAGGAATGGCAAGGGCTGAGTATGGCTCACGGGGCGGGAGCAAAGAGGCAAGGGTGGGAAGTGAGGTCGGAGCAGCAGGGGCACCAGATTTCATCAGCCCATGGTAAGGATGGACCTGGGTTTCAGTGGAACTGAGGCTTAAAAAAAAATCAAAATTGCAAATCAAAACCTGACTGAGATCCCAGAGTTTCTGTGCAGAAGACGAGCCTAGAAGGTAAATCTGCAGCTGGCCAGGGGGGGAATTTTGGCTTTTGCCTGGGTTTCAGCCCAGATCTTGCCAACTCTAAAATCACTCTAAATTGTGATGAACAAGGAAAAGTAAGGTTTGGGGACCCTAGTAGCATGTCAGGTGGGAGAGGCAGTTCCTGGGGGTGAGGCAGTTGCAGCAACCACAGGGTCCCCTGCGACCTCCATACCTAACCTCCATCCTTCCCTCCCCCCCCCCCACAAAAAGCCTGCAAAGGAAGTTCTAGGCACCCAGCACATGCTCCTCCACACCCCTTCCTAGCCCTGTTTCCGGGAAGCCGGCTGGGAGAGCTCAGCTGCAGCCTTGGGGAAATGTTTTTGGCATCTCTCAAGTTTTCTTAATTCCCTGACAGGGTAATGACTGCCTCGATCCATTATACACATTTTCTAAAGGAGTTTCTGCATTAGGATGCAAGGCAGGCTTCTCTGGCTTGGAGAAAACCTGAGATTCCTGGGATTTAATCTTCAAACAGATTTAGTCCCTAAATACAATTTGCTGCATTTAAGCGGACACAGCGCGGCTGTCCCAGATGCATCTGCTCCACAGGTTTGGTCTCCACCTGGGTCTCCCTGGCCGCCACAGTAACCCACATGGCTGGATTGACACTTTGATTGTTACGGATTTGAAATCTCTCAGCCCATCATTTAGGAAGTTCAGTTCCAATGTTGTTCATCTAGAAAGGTTTGTGCCACTTCCTGCCTCCACTCCCTGCTTGGAGCGTGGGGAAACTGATGTCCCAGTGGATGCCCTGGGCTGTGACTCCCTCCCCATCTTGAGGCTTTGTTCTTTTCAAGCCGTCCCCCTTCAGCACCAGAACTGAGGCTGGTGGCCAAGCCGAACAAGCCCTGTCTCCTCCAGCCCTCTGCTCCCGGCCAAGCTGCCAGCAGGGCCAGATATTTGATCTGTCACTGGAGCTGTCACGTTACACTGCCCAGATGCTCACCTCACTGACGAGAGCTCATGTTACAGCTTACAAGGGCTTCTCAAGCCCACAGACGGGGCCCACCGGCCTGCCACCCCCGGGACAGGACCCAGGGCCCACGGGGCCAACTGAGGAGGAAGTCTCGTCTGCTTGGGCCCAGAGGTCACTGAAATGACCCCTCCAGAGTCTTCACGGCAGTGGCCCAGAAGACAGGTGCCGCTGAAGTCCTCTAGGGCCACTCAGACCCGCCTTCCCCGTCCTCAAACACCTGTACCCCCTCGGCCCCTGGGTTCCCTTTCCTTTCCTTGTCAGGAGTTTAAAGAGTCTGGACATAGCCTGGAACCATCCCACCAGAGAAACAAACAGGGATGTGGCAGGAGTGTGGCAGGAGTTCCCGGCCACCAGAATGTGCCTGATTTCTCCCCAATCAACCGGGGCCGCCCTTCCCTGCTAAGGGGCGGGGAGGGGGTTACACATTCAGCACTGAAGTTTGTTTTTCTACTGCCAGAATAAGGTAAGGCCCAGGGCGCACTGTGGAGAAGGGGCAGGCAGTGGAGGCCGGCATGTTCTGCTGCACAGAAAGGCAACAAAGCCCTCGCCCTTTCTGGGAGAAAAGACCCCTTGCCCACAGGACTGAGGAAGCCGCCGGCTGCCCAACCATGGTAGTCACAAAGCAGGGCCGGAAAATGACGCAGAGGATGGTCAATACCTGGCCGCCTCCCTCCTCCCGTGAAGGAGTAGCCAGCACTCGATACCGGGCTCCCCTTCTTAGGACAGAGCGGAGGGATCATCCAGTCCAGCCCACTCACTACAAAGTCGGGGACCGAGGCGGAGAGAGTGGAGGGTGACACCAGCGCTAACCTTGCCCCTCATTTTGAAGCCACCTCCCACCTTCGATGGTCAGGGCTGAAAGAGGTGCCTCTGAGGTCACTCAACACCCATACTTTGCGGATGAGGATAGCAGAGCTCCCTGAACTCCCCAGGCATGGGGAACAGGACGGGCAGGCTTTCAGAGAGCTCTCAATCCTCAGAAATGCCAAGAAACCTCATCCGCCAAGGGCAGCAGTTTCCAAACTTTTGTATTTGTAGCAGCAGAATCCATCCACCAAGCAGAACCTTAGGCAAAACCTCAAACTACGAAACAGACTGGGGGACCCCCTCTCCCAAGTGGGGCCTAGCCAGGCCCTGGGCACCCCCTCCAGCACCCAAGACTCCTTCCTCTGTGGAGCTCAGTCTGAAACCCCAAGCCTTCTGGGGCCTCGTGGCCCTGGAGACAAAGCAGATCAGGTGGGCTGTTAGTTAAGAGCCCTGGAGGGTGTGGCTGGTCTCTGAGACCTGAACCACTTCGTTCTCCACCAGGGCCTGGCCCCCATCCCCATTGAGCTGTCTCATGCGCAGGTTGATGGAGCCATAGGTCTTCCTGGAGCCCCTGCCGGAGACGAAGGTCGGCCGGCGGTACAGCTCTCCCTTGCACAGGGAGACCATCAGCAGCGCCGACAAGAGCACGCCGCCCGCCGTGAGCAGCCCCAGGCCCGCGATGATGCACTTGTCCAGGTGGGACCCCAGGCGGGCATAGTACATCTCTAGTCGTTCCATTTCCCGTGCTGTCACCGTGTCTGGGTTGACGCGGGCCTCTCGGGGGATGGCGTACGCTGTCACCACCAGGAGGATCCCACTCACCAGGAAAACCAGAGCAGAGATGAAGCCATAATCCACTGGGCGGCTCACAGGTTCCAGGCCTGGCCCCTCTTCCGAGCGCAGGGATAGATCATCCCGCTGGGATCGGGACCACGAGGGGACACCCCCGGGGGGACTGGGGGAGCTGCCCAGTCTGGCGTCCACAGGGGTCTGGAAATGGGTCTCATGCTCCTCCAAGGAGAAGCAGGCATTCTCCACACCCTCCCTGGGTGGGGCCACGGGGCCCAGAGGCGCTGGTCTCCTTGGGGCTTGAGGCCCATTGCTCAGTGTCTTCAGTTCCAGACCGGGGGGAGAGGCCATTGGGAAGGCGGGCCCCAGCTCATCCCTTGGCGCCTTGGCTGCTAGAAGAGAAAACAAAACGTCAGTCGAATTTAGCAAAGCTCCAAGAGCCTGCTGGTGCTGGACTCCTGCTGGGCGCTGAGCAATGTCAACCAGGCAGTTCCCCCTCGAGGGGGCCTGTCACACGGAGGGGGGACAGAACAAGACAATGACAGAGCAGTGCGATCCTCTACTGCTGGCGTGTGGCTTTGAGCAATTCACTTGTTACCCCTCTGGGCTCCATCTATAAAATAACAATACTGCTACCGCTCCCTGATAACAGGGCTGATGTAGGGACCAAGAGAATCCACATAAAGTACTCAGGACAATAGTGCTCAGTAAATGTCAGTGGTGAGTTATTATTGTAATGGGGGAATTTAAATATAGGGGCTATGAGGTTCAAATCCCCAATTCACCACCGGAGTTTAGGCAAACGGCATGACCTTTCCACCCTCAGTTTTCTCATCTGTTAAATGGGAACAAGCAAAGGCCTCCCCTGTAGAGTTGATGTGAGAATCTCATAAAATAATGGATGTAGGCATTGAACTGGAGTTCAGTCACTGGGCACTGTTGTGATGAGAGGCTGACAGGGAAAGAGGTGGATAGAGATGATGAAGGTAGTGTGGGAACAAACTGGAGAAAGTCAGGGAAGCTTCTTGGTGGCACTTGAGTGTGACCTCAGGGGATGAGTGGGCAGTCCTGGAGCCGTGAGGGGATGAAGGAATGGGGCAGGGGGCCTCGGGGGTCACTGGGACCACCTCTCCACGGACACAGACCCAGGCCTGGGAGCCAGGCAGTCAGGGAGGGGAGGTGTCGAGCAGGGTGTGCTGACATGGGCCTCGGGTTCACAAAGCTCTGCATGAAGAGCTTCTGGCTGCTGCGTGAAGGCCAGACTGGAAGGGACAGAGTGAAGGCCCCAGGTTCAGGAGGAGGCATGGACAGAGGCTGAAGAGCCAAGTGGAAGGAGCGTTTTGAGTTATGCTGAGGCCAAGTCAAGTGCTTTCGCGTAATTAGAAGAGCAGAGAGGACCTGGCTGAGGACCGCAGGAGAGGAGCTGGGAGAGAAGGTGCACTCTGTACTCAGGGGAGCTGCCCCACCTAGGTACCTCCATGCGCACCACACAGACAGACCACACATGAGCATTCCTGTCAGAGGACGCCAACTCAAAGCTCATGGGTGATATTTGGCCCACAGAAGTTTGGCTTTTTTGATTCTGGTCATTTTTGGTGGAGTAGTTGCCGGTGTATGATTTTATATCTCAAACTTTGGATGCCTGGCTTCTCTTGCAAAGTGAAAGAGGCTGGTCACCCCAAGCCCCCATTTCCCTCACAACAATACTAGGCCGGAGTGATGACATAGTCCCCCCATAAGCAGGCCCAGTGCTCTCCCGCACAGAGCCCACCCACCTTGCCCATTCCCCAGCAGGGACCCCACAGCAGAACTCTACACTCCCCCCAACACACTGATGTCCTGGGAGTACACACACCCGGACCCCAGGCACACAGGCCCAAGTCCCTGTAGTGGACGGTACCCACGGGGGCAGAGTGCTCTGGTGTGTCTATACACTTACATATGTCTGTACACTTACACGTGTCTGTACACTTACACGGGTCTACACACATGTCTGTACACATACACCCACATTCTAGATGTTTCTCTACATTTCAATGCCTGGACATATTCTCCAGTGCTCTGTTTATAGTTCTCTCTCTCTCTCTTCTATGTGTGTGCGTGTGTGAGAGAGAGAGAGAGAGAGAATACGAGAAAATTAATGAAGTGAAAAAAATGAATGGATGGATGAAACTCCAAGAGTTTCAGTGCAGGGAGGCACGTTTATCCACCTTTCTGATCTCCCTTCCAACAAAGACTGGCATCACACATCTCCCCTTAGCACACACAGGGCCTTTCATCTGAGCACAAAGGCTCCTTCCACTCACAACCTGTTTCTTTCCCCACCTCCCTCTTTCCTGAGTCCCAATTTAATAAATGTTTACTGAGCATCTACACTCCCTCTGGGCCCCACAGCAGGCACTTCGCTCAGGAGGACCTGGCACGACCCTCAACCGCCCCAGCACAGGAATCACGAATTCTGTTCTACAAAACGTGGCCAAGACGCCCCAGCAAGCATGGCATCCCAAGGCAATGCCCCGAGAATTGTGATCACCTACAGGCCTGCCAGGCAACACCCTCCGCACCAGGGCACCGCCTCCCCTCCCTCCCTGCCCGCACAGCACTCATCACAGCCCCTCCGTGTGATGCCACTGTTTGAAAGCAAGGGTGAGCAGCTTGAGGCCGGGGGTATGTCTGAGTGCCACCCCCTTAGAGGGTTTGGAACACAGCCAGCCTCAGGAGTGCCTGGCAGTCTGCCCTGGCAGTGCCCCACCAGGTGGGGGCACCTGCAGAGGACCAGGCCCTGCCCAGACCGCTTCCACTTTCCAGAGAGGAGCTGGGTGGCTGGTGGCTCTTTGCCCTTGGCACCAAAAGCATTTTCCTGAGCGCCCAATCACCAACAGGGATGGTGGTGACCATGTCTGCCCAGTGGGTGCCCAGATGTGCCCCCCCAGGGACCTCTTTCCCATATTACCATATTGCCGCCTCCATATCCCAGAGGAAACCAGGGCACACAACTTCTAGGAATAGGGCCCTCTTTCAATCTGCAGGAACCTGAAACTTTTCCTTAGGACTCCAGAGTTAGGAAAAGGGTGAATAAAAAGGAGGCTCCCTCTCACCAGAATTATGATGTTGCTCACCCACGTTCAAAAGACCCACCGCACAAGGGCAGGCCCAGTCAACTACCCAAAAAAAGAGATAACAAATGGACACATGCTGATGCTCAGTGCTCACACACCTCCACTGTACTAGCTGCACCCAAAGTGATCAGTTACACACACACACACACACACACACCCAGGAACTTGGCCATAAGCAATACCCACAGATACCACAGATATGGGGAGCCACACTGGTGTACACACACCTGAGCGGGCAGAGGGGCTGGTTACACACACACACACACACACACACACACACACACACACACACACGAGTCAGTACCCAGGGCTGCTAAGATGTAAGCTTGATCTGCCAAGACCGCGAGGCCCAGCACCCCACCCACCCGTGCGCGCTAACACGCGGAGACACTGACGCACAGCGGACGTGGGTGAAGCTCCACAAAACCCAGTCGACAGACACACGCACGAGTTGTACACAAAGCCTCAGGGCGCGCACACACGCACACGTAGGTCCACGCTGTTATACCCAAAGTTCCACGCAGAAAGCCACAGCCGCCCGGCTACCCGCCGCGTCCGCGCGCCCGCCAGCCCGCAGCTCACACCCCCTGCTCCTGCCCTTGACCAGAAACGCTGCTGGGCCGGGCCAGGCCGGACCGGGCCGGGTGGCGCCAGTCGCAGGGCGACCGGGCAGCCCCGGGAGGCCGGGCTCCGCGAGGACCCGCTGCTCCCGTGTCCCCTCGAGCCGCATGTCCTTCGGCCGGGCCGCGAGGTCAGGCTAGCTCTCCTTCGCCACCCCTCCCGCCTAGGGCCCTCAGCCTCCTGCCGCCCCCCAAGGTTCCCTCCCAGCGTGCGTACCTGTGCCGGCCTCCCTCCCTGCCTCCCCACGCGGGAGGCGAGGGAGCAAGGAGCTGGCGGGCGAGGACGCGTCCTCCCCGGGCGCCCACCCGCCTGCCTGCAGCCGGCGCCCGCCCGCCGGTGTCTGCTGCGGCGCAGCCCGGGAGGGCGAGGGCCCGGCCACTGCCGCCTCGCCCGCCACGTCTCCCGCCCCCTGCCCGGCCCAGCCCGGAGCCGCTACCCAGGCGCACGTACCTGCTGGCGCCGAGACCGGAGGTGGGGGGCGGGGGTGGGGGGAATCCGGGGGGGAAGGGATCGGGGAAGGGGCGGGAGCCCGGGATCGCTGTGCACAGCGGATCGCGCTCCGCCCGCGGCCGGCGAGGGCGCCAGGAGAGTTAGCGCTGGGAGGGACAGGGAGGCGGGTAATAGACCGGAGTAAGGGGGAGGGGGGGAAGAGTGCGGAGGGGGAGAGACAGCTTCCCCCCGCCTCCTCCTCCCCTTAGGGCAGATCTGTAGCGCCGGCGCCGGGGTTTAGGAAACTGCAGCTTTGAGCCCTCGGTGCCCGGTACAGGGGCGGGGCGCGGGGGTGGATGCTGAAAAAGACCCCTCCCCCGCTGCCTCCACTCCCCTCTTCTGGGAAGCCCCTACTGCGCCAGGCTCAAATTCATCCTCCCCACCCCTACGTCCCTACCCAGGCACACAGAGAACCCTGGTAGAACCCAAGTCCTCTAAGGTCTTTAGGTCGAGACAATCTTGTCAGGCGCGTGCGGCTCCGTGGCTCAAGGGCGCCACCTGAAGGCTGAAAGGAAGCCTTTGCCGAGCGCCCCCGCCCCCTTTTTCCTGCTCTTCTTCCTGCGTGGGACAGTAGGGTACACTGACCAGGAAGGATGTTCTTTGGAGACATTGCCAACAGCCACATACACCTTCGCCCTCCAAGGCCCAGCGGCAGTGCCTTCTCCCCTGGGAAGGTCGCTTGCCTCATCCACACACTCCCTCTCCCCTGGGGCTGCTCCCCCTGGGCTCTCTCTTTGTCTGCATTACCGCCCTTGTCTCTGAGAGTTGGGCTTTTCTGTTCCAGTGCCAGCCTCTTACATCAGACGCAGCTCCTAGAAGACAGGGCCCTTGTCTGATCCCCCAGAGTCCAGCACCTGAGTGTGGGTGACCAGGCAGTGAGGAGGGGTGACTTTCACTCCTCTCCTCACAGAGCCCAGGTTAAGGTGAATCAAGTACATGAAGCCCAGAGCAGGACAGTTAAGGAGACACTCCCTCTGTGTGTGTCCAGACCCCCACATGAAGACCAAGGGGGTGCTGGAAAAACTTGGGGGCCCCCTGTGTGAGGCCTCTCACCTCTCTGAGCCTCAGTGTTGACCTTTGTGGATGGGGTAATGACTACATGGGCTGCAGGGACTTTGAGAGGTCAGCAGAGGTCAGCCATCTGGAAGGAAAGGCAGACGAAGATGCCCTCTCCTGGGTCCTTATCTACCTTTTGGGAGAACTTGACCTCTCCTGCTCAAGTCCTTGCCAACCAGGAGGGCAGTGGTCACCTGGAAGCCAGGTGTTGGGGTCTCTGTTGGGGTTGAGGAAGCAACCTCGCCAGGACTTCAGGGATGGGAATTCTTCAGTCTCTTGCTGCCTTCCGGAGGCCTGACCAGTTGTTAGGGGCTTCGAAGGGAAGCTTGCTGTGGGAAGTCTCCACCGCGGAACCCAGCCCCACTGCCCCAAGCTGTGTGCCGTGGTGCAGAAGACTCTCCTCTGGGACCTGTTTCGTCCTCTGTAAAATGGACTTAGTAAGGTGATGGGAGTCGATGTGGTGCTCCCTGCAGAGTGCGCACAGCTCCTCCCTGAGTCAGCCCAGTCCTGCCTAAGTGCCGATGCCTTTGCCGTCCCTTCTGCTGAGCACTCTCCTTCCTGATTCCTCCAGAGTTCGTCCCCTCACTTAAGTTTTTGTCAAATGTCACCTTCTCAGAGACACCTTTCCAAACCATCCCTTTAAAAATAACAATCCCAGCACCCTTTCCTCCTTAACTGATTTTTTCTTCATAACATTTGTCAACGCCTGTCATTAACATACCTCTGATTATTGTTAACCAGCTGAAAAAACTTCCAGGAGGTCAGAGGCTTTGCCTGTTTCCCTCCCTGCTGAATTCCTAAAGGCTAGAAAAGGGGCCAACATTTAGGAGGTCCTTGATGAACATTTATTGAATAAAGACTGGAGAAATTGAGCAAAAAAATTTACTGAGCATCTGGCAGCTACTAGTGGACTTGGGAGACTTCACCCCTGCTCTCACGAAGCTAAGCTACACAGGGCTGTGGGAACCTGAAACAAGGGGCTAGCCTAGGCTGGGAAGTGGGGACCGGTCCTCTGCAGCAGCGAAGATTGAGCTGAGATGAGAAGGAGGAGGAGGCAGCCAGGCAAAGAGGGCGAGGAGGAGGGGCTCCCAGAGGGACTGGTGCCGGCCAAGGCCCTGGGCTAGAAGGGAGCATGGTGAATGTCAGGGTTGCCGGAGACCGGTGGTTGTCATGGAGGGCTCAGTAAGGGACACGGGAGTAGATGGGGCTGGACTGTGAGCAGCCGCCACTGCAGATCCTGGTAGGCAGGAGTCTGTTCTCTCTAGTGGCAACCACTGATCAATGTGACTAAAGGGTTAACAAAACCTTTCCCTCTTTTGCGTGAGAATTTGACCTTTGGCTAACTGTGTAGCTCTGTTTCCTTGGAAACAGATAAATATATGTCCACCATGTTACCAGGCAACATTGCTATGATAAAAAATGACCCTTGAGGAGGAGACAAGAATGATGTATGTGACAGTGGATTAGAATTGGAGATATCAGTAAGAATTCCTGTTTGCTTAATATAGATTCAGATGATTGCATCTAGAAATATTTATAGGTGTGTATACACATAAGCTAGTATACACGCATATATCTCCTTTCCCGTTAGCTGAGAGGGCCTAGAAGCAATGGCATTGCATAGCAATGAGAATGCCTAGTGCCCAAATCTTGGCTTCTGTACTATATTCCAATGAAAGGAACTAGGGCAAAAATGGCTAAATCTAATCCTGGGACAGGAAATATGATGAGGCCGGAGCATCTTGTAGTGCTAGGAAGTAAGATGGTGCTCAAACAACAAAGACAACACACATGCATACTCTGATGGGGGGGGGGGGTGAGGGAAGGGTGTCAAAGAATAGGGGGGATGACTCAAAGTTCCCAATAGCCAAAGCTGGAAAAAATTGATCAACAAAATAAATATGGGATGGTGCCCCAAAAGAGAATAAATGGGAAAAAAGGAGAAAAGATAAATATCCCATGCAGAATTCCAAATCTGTATAAACTTCTCTAGGAGGGGAAACCAATTCTTAAGTGTAGGCTGAGCAGAGTGACTTCCAGAGAGTACAGTATGAGAGGGATCAGGGAAGAGAGTTTGCAGGGGAGAAAGCTAGCAAACCCTCAGCCAGGTCGTCAAGGGCAGAGCAACAGTCCAACTACGTGGTATGATATGATGTGATCATGTGGTGATGGATTAGAATCAGAGGTGTCAGTATGAATTCACGTTGCTGAATGCTGGAGCCCTTGTAGTTTTCAGGCCACATGGTGTGAATATTATCCCCACCTTTACATTTGGGAAAACTGAGTGTCTACAAGAGAAGAGATTGGTCACACTGAAGGTTAGTGGAAGTGAAACAGGAACCAAGGACCTCTGACTTCAGATGGATCTGGGGACCTCAGATAGACCTAACTAAAGAGCTGATGAGCCGCAGGCTCTCTCCCCTACCCCACCCAGCTTCATCATCTGTGAGCGTCTTGCTGAGTTCAGGTGTTTAAGTTCATTTACTTGTTTTATATTTAGCCTTTGGCACCATCCTGGCTCGTCTAGTTTTCCTGGATGCTTTCATGGAGTGGCTCTGATAGCGTGGTAATGGGAGATGGCTCAGGAATTTGAGGAAATGAATTGGTGGCCACACTCCAGGCCCTGGAGGGTGTGTCCTCGAGCACACGCCCACACACACATACATCTTCAGCCAGTCCAGCTGACATCGCTTCCACTCCACCTGGTCTGTCTGCAGCTTCCAGCCTTGAGAAATGAAAAACCTGAGTTGCTAGCTCTTGCCGCCCTGGAAAGAGACAATCAAGCCCCACATTCCCAGCCTCTGCAAGAGGGAGCACCTCTGCCCATCAGCTCCAGGTGGGCGGGGACTTATCTTCTTTCCTTCGTGTGCCCTTCTGCCCAGGTCAGCACAGGGCCTGGCGCACCAGAGGCACTGGGTTAGATGGGTTCAAAGCCACTCCTTTGGGGACAGGTGGGCCCAGGGAGAGAGGAGCTGGAGCAGCCTTGATGAAATGCAGAGGCCTGTGCTGGCCTCACCTAGATTGTCTTACCTGGTCTCCCCAGACTCGACAGTTTGGTAACTTAGAATTCATTTACCAGGGGACATAACTGGGGCTCAGCTCTTCCAGGAAACTTGCCTCAGAGTCATACCCAAGGCCAGCAGAGGCCAAGGGGCCCGCTCCCCACTGTCTCCTTCTGCTTCACTCTGCGCTGACTCCTCTGGGCCAGAGGCCGCTCTTCCCTGACTTGAGGACGTAGGACTGTGTCCTGGGTGCCTGGGCATGGGGCAGAGATGGGTAGGACACAATTACAGAGGGCACCTGTGTGCAGAGCAGAAGAACTGGAATACCTGTGTTCAGGACACTCATGTCCATACAGGTGTGCCTAGAAAGAGGTGCACAGGGCTCACGTGTACTGGGCACATACTTCAGAGCTTAAGTTTCCCCAGACATAGAGCCAAAATGAGAATTTTAGAGCAAGTGGCTTACCTGGGAGGTGGTCCCAAGAAGCACGGTGGAGAGGCGAAGTGAGACAGGGAAGGGAAGACCTCCAGCGCCCTGCAGGTGCAGAGGTCACCATGTGACCGCATCTGCTGTCATTGTTGGTGGGCGTCTCCCAATGCTTCCAGCCTGTCCTCTGCACAGATGGAGGGTGCCCTAAAGCAGAGTCAGCTGTGCTTTGCTGGGAAGCCTCGGGCACACATGGAGAAGGGGAGCATGCAGGGGTGTGGATGGAGCCCTGACAGCATTTGCTTCGCGTTGCAGGGTGCAGGGCTTGTGTTGAGGACCCGTGAGTGCACACATGGGGCACTGGCAGAAGGCAAATGGTGGGAGGGGGGGCCTGCAGGCACGGGATTAGCAGCCACAGGAGAGGTGGTGTTGGGACACCCAGGCAGCTGTTCTCCATCCCTGCAGCCCTCTGGTTGTTGGGCTGGCGTGGACTGGTGTGGCTGGGAGCACTTGAGGGCTCTCACAATGCAGAAGTTTCTCTGGGCTAAACTTTCACTCATTTGTATTTTATGAAGTGGGCATGAAGCCTAAGGTGCCCACGGTGGGGAAGGGGACAGCCCCCAAGGGTGGGTAGGGCCCTCGGCATGGAGGCGGAGCCAAACGACATCTCAGATCCCACCAGTCCCATCCAGGAGATGGTGATGACTCCGCCCCTGCCTCAGGAAAGATCACCTGCTGCCCTCGCATCTCAAGTTCCCTGTTTGCCCAGCAGCATCACTAAAGTCTTATCTCTGTTGTGACCGTGACAGAGCTGTTGTGAGAAGCAGGTCAGCCACGAACAAGGAAACCTTATAAGAGAATAAAACACTTAAATCACTTAATACAGAGGGGAAGGAGGGCAATGATTGTGGAAAGGGCCTGAGTGGGGAATGCAGGGAGCTGGCTTCTGCTGTTAGCTCTGGGGCTATATTTTTAGGACACTGGTTTGACTCCTATGATAGAGACAAAATAATAGTGTCTTCAATAAGATAATTTATTTCTCTCTCAAGTGAAAGTATACGTGACAGCTGAAGCAGACATGGCGGCCTTACCCATTACAAGAGATCCGGGCTCCTTCTAGCTGACATCTTCCACCTTGTGGTCCAAGGTGGCTGCTGCATCTCTAACCCTTAGGACCACATTCCAAGCAGCAAAGGGGCGACAAAGGGAAGGAGCCTCCTCTCTCCTTGTACGGACATGAGCCACATATTCCCTCCATTCTTACCCACTGACCAGGATTTGATCAAGTACTGTACGTGTAATGTACTTATCTGCCAAGGCATTTGGAATGCCATCTTTCACCATGTGTGACTGGGAGAAGGGAAACTGAGGGACAACCTGCAATTTTTCCCATAGCTGCTGACTTGCTTGAGTAACCTAATATCTCTGTCTGAGCCGTAGTTTCCTCATTTGCAAGCCCACTCACTCATCCATTCATTCAGGAATCGTTGTACATATATATGTGCCAGGAATAAAGTACAATTCTTGAGCCACCTGATCGCTAATGGTCCCTCTTACTAGCTACACCCTAAGCCCCATGAGGTCGGGAGTGAGTCCTTTCTTGCTCAGTGCTATGCTGCCCCTGCTCTGGTGCAGGGGCTGGCACAGGGAAGACCTATTATTTGCTGTCCATGGATGATGACTGGGTTGTCATTCTGGCTTTTCTGTTTGGGGAGGATGTTTTTCCTCACTCAGAGGTTTAAGTTCTTTCCTACTCCAGGCCCCCTGGCTCCACCTCCCCTTATCCCCATGTGCCAAGCCTTTCTTAGCTTGTAAGGTAAAATGTGTTCCGAGGCAGAATCTTAAGAGGGGGATTAAAAATAAATGAAAGTGCTTCAAAACAAGTTAACCACAAGAAATGGCTTTCAGGGTGATTAGGCAGCAGCGCTGGAGAGCTCTGCACGCTGGCGGCCAGGTGCTCCGGACAACACCTCTGCACTGGGCAGCACACAGGGGGCAGTCCGAGCCCCTGCTTGGCCCCCCTCCCTGACAAGACAACAGGCAAGACTGCCCACTCCCTGCCCACACACACACATAAAGGTCTGGGGAAGCAGGTTCTGGTTCCAGCCTATGGCTCACCTGCTCGGGTAATCCTAGGTAAACCCATGCCTCTTTGAGCTTCCGTTTCCTCAGCTATAAAAAGGGATTCATAATAAGATCTCTCCAATCAACTATAAAATGCTGATAACAATGACACCTACCTCACAGGCAGAAGGTCACAGCAGCCTTACAGTCTCAGTGCTTTTTCACAGTGCACCAGTTTTCACAGCAAAACCTAAACGTTGTGTATTAACCAGTAAGTTTTAAACAATTTAATAATAGTATTTTGGATAATATCTGACAGATATTATTGTGTTTCTTTCAAAATTGTAAAATATTTTCCAGAGTCCCTGTGAGTGCCTTTGGGTGCCCCAGCATCGAGTTTGGGAACTGCATTCATAAGGTTTTGAAGATGAAATGGGGTTATGTATGTCGAGAACTTAACGTGATTCCAGGCCCAAAATAGATCAGTAAATGCCAGTTGCCACCTTTGCTGCCTCCAGCTCCTGCCACCTCTGGTTTATCCTCCTGGGTCCCTCGAGGCTGTGGCTCTGAATTAACTACCTTCCTGGCATAGCCTTGTCAGTTCTGCATCTCCATCTCTCCGCAGCCCACACACTTGCCGTCATCTCTCCGTAGGCCGGGCAGACACCAGTGCCTCTTCGCTTGGCCCATGGCAAAATTGACAATGTGACAGTTCAGAGCTGAGGTCTCAATGCACCGGCACGGCTCTGCTCATGCTCTTACCCTTTGTCATTGTCCAGAGAACATGCAGCGAGCAGGCTCAGATCTGCAGATCCATCCCAAAGCTGACCCTCCCAACCACCCCCAAGCTCAAGAGTAACAATAAATGATGACCTGTTGCAGGTATGGAGGAGTTTCTGAGACAGTCATTGCATAGTGTCCTTGCGACAACCTGGTGTCGCTCTTTGAATTTGAATTTCTCTCTCTTTGAATTTGAGGATTCAAATTGTCCTGGGGGTCTGGTTGCCTCACCCAGAGCATGCCTCCTTTCACCCCAGTACCCCCCACCTCAAGAGCCCCTCCTGTCCTGTCTGCAGATGGCCACCTCAGCTCGGACACCAATCTCTGATCCATGATGACCCTAATGACAGGATCTTGTGACATAAAACCTGGTGACCTGCCTGGAAGAAATTCTGGCCCCAGTGTTCAGAAGGGGTGTGAAGGTCGCAGGCAAGTTTCTCAGGTCCTCTCTGGTTCTGAAGAATGACGGCTGGACTGGGAGAAATTGCACATGTAATTCTATCTCCATGCAGCAGTCAGAATGCACCTCAGGCTGTAAACCCAGGGTACAAGAAATGTGATGTTTCTTACAAATCGTTTTCATAATTATTTTAAGCCTCATTATACCTAAGACTGAAAGGGTAAGAAAAGTTTGGCAGAGCAGGGGTCAGAACCCAGGTGTCGTGGCTTCCTCTACAGCACCCTCTTTCCAACCCTGTCCCTATCATTCTTGGAAGGAGTCTCAGGTCTTGCCCCATCTGGGGAGCCCTGTGTTCAGCCTCCGGGATTGCCTGGGCAGTGATGCCACACACCACAGAGCGCAGAGACCGGGAGACTCCTAAGCCACACTTTCCTCCTGAGTCCAAACCGGCCTCCAAGTGTCCTGAGCCCTCCATCCTCCCTTGCTGTTCTGGTGCTACTTTAAATACATATTCTCTTTTCTTAAAATTAAATTAACCTCTTAATTTAAATTAAACATTTAATATAATTTTTACTTTATAAATTCTAGTTCTTTTTCAAATCTGCCTTTTTATTTATTTTTTTTTTTTATTTATACATACAAGCTGGGGTACAGGCCAGAGGTATGGGGTGGCGAGAGAGTTCACCAGAGACAGAGCGGGGAGCAGAACAGGCAGATCAGAAATACACTGCTGAGGGGAGCAGCGGGCGAGGCAGGAGAGGTCTGCCGCACCATGTGGGATTCTCCCCGGCTGGGCGTCGAACTCGCTGGGCGTCGAACTCGCTGGGCGTCGAACTCGCTGGGCGTCGAACTCGCTGGGCGTCGAACTCGCGTCGCCGCTGCCGACAGCTCCACAGCACAGCGCTTAACCGCTGCGCCACCGGGGAGGCCCCCAAATCTGCCTTTTTAAATAGTACCTATACCCCGCCCCCAGCCCTAGCTTTTGAATCCTTCTTGAATGACTTTAATTCCTTTCAAAATATTTTTTGTGATCTTCATCTGAAGTTCTTGGGGAGAGGAAGACTTGGTCTTGCTGTTGCTGGTGTCTGCCAGCTCTCCCTTCTGTGGGTGGTTTCCTTGTGCTTTGTCATTGTCCCTTCAGGGAGCTTCACCTGTGGGCAGCTTGTGGAGCCTGGTTCCAGGGCAAGTCTGTCCAAAATGGGTTGAGTTTGTTTCAGCTCTTCATTTGGAATCACTACATTAATTCTTTTTTAAAAAAAGACTTATTCACTTATGCATACAAGAGCTGGGGTGTAGGCCAGAGGTGTAAGGGCGGCTGGGGGGTGGTGAGAGGATTCACCAGAGACAGAGTGGGGAGCAGAACAGGCAGATTGACTGAAATACACTGCTGAGGGGAGCAGCGGGCAAGACAGGTGAGTTCTGCTGCGCCATGTGGGTCAGCTCCCTGGCCAGGGATCGAACTTGTGCTACAGTGGTTGCCAATAGCTTCATAGTGCTGAGACTTAACCACTTGCACCAGGAAGGCCCACTACATTAATTCTTAGTGTGGGGTTCCTAGTTCATGTGGCTAGAATACATTAAAAAAAAAAAACTAAACTAAAAACACTGATGTGAAAATAGAGTCTACGTATTTAATCATGACACTAATTTGATTATTACTTATTTCCATCCACTAGAGTGTAGATTCTAGGAGAGCAGGATCCGTGTCTCTCTGATTTGGGGCATAATCTCCAGGCCATAGAGCAGAACTTGGAGCACACAGTATGTACTCTAGACCTGAAAGAACTAAGGAACACCCACCTCAAGTGTGTTGTGAAGACTAAACGGTGTGTCTGTGAGGACTGTGTTGACCCAATTAAAAAATGGCATCTCCCAGGTCACATGACAGGCAGATGCTGTGGGATTCTATGACCCAGTGATGTCAGATTCTCTGCAATTCTTTGGCCATTTTCTTGAGACTGTTAGGTGGTAGCTCCAGGTGCCACATTCTCAGTCAAGGCAGAAGGAAGAAGAAAAAAGTGGGAGTGAAGGGGGAACATCATTCACATGTTTCCTTTTGTCAGGTAGGTAAAGATTTTCCTAGAAGTTTAACAGCAAATTTCTGCTTCGATCTCACTTTCTAGAAATGGGCTGTGCAGGTATCCCAGGAACACGGGACAAAGAAAGGAAATATTTCCCTTTATCCAGACTGTAAATAGGTGAAGAAGGGAGAAGGGGACTGGGGACTCAGACAGAGCCACTCTTTTCCAACTCAAAAAATAGAGGGGTGCCCCAAAGGAGAGCACACACATACTCATACGTAAAGCTCTTAGAGCAAAGCAAGCCCGCAGAAAGGGGCACCTGTTCTCACAATAATTATTCCTGGTGCCATTGAAAACTTTATAGCCTGTGATTCTATTGGCATCGGATTTGAATTCTGGAATTTACAGGCACTGAGGTACCCACACCTCAAGGGTCTCCCTCCTTATTCTGTTCAGAGCACTGAACCCTTAAAAAACAAACAAACAAAAAAACCCCAACACTATGTTTTCCAGTGTGAGTCACTTCCTGCTCTCATTAACCCCATCCTCAGTGACTCGGCGAGACCCTGTTTTCAGCCTGAAGCAAGGGGGATACTGTACAGGCCAAAGGTCCCATCACCAGGTGGGAATCAAGGTCTCCCTCAAGGACACTGAGATGAAGACAGCAGCAGCGCCAACACCGAATCTTGGGCAGACCCTGGAGTGGTTGAGAAGAGAGCTGGTAAGGCTTTGCATTTCTTTTGATGTATCTTCCACCCCATATCTTCCACAGTCTCCTGGTCCCCCTTCCCTTGCCCTTTGGCTGGGGCAAAGGCCACAGGCTGGGGGGAGGCCCTACAGGCACCCCTCTGAGTCTGGGGACAAAGTGTGTGTCACCATATCTGTGCTGGGAGAAGTAGGTCATGGCCTACATAGCACTCTCGCTGCAGTGCCTGCCAGACTGGTTTTAGCATTACGCTGAGTCCTGGGTGCGCGCCCAGCATGGCTGCTGTGTGACCGCTAGCTAGCGGCTACCTCTTTGAGCCTCAGTTTTCTTGTCATCAAACAGGGATGATAATAGTACCGGCATGGCAGGAGATATTGTAAGAATTCAGAGAGGTGGTGATACTCACTAGGACCTGCTGGGCTCATCTACAGGCTATTCCAATCCTGACAGGCACATATGGGGCACAGTCTGTCTTAGCCCGAGTCCTCTGCAAAGCTAAGGCTGGCACAAGACTGAGGAGCCAAAATTTACTTGGAGATGCAAGTCCAGAGTGGTAAGGGCAGGTCCTGTCTGACTCCACTTTGTTGTCATATGAACCCACTATCACCTTACTCCCTACAAAATAATTTGTATTTTAGAGCGAGTGGCAGTGGGGCGTAAGTAAGAATAAATTTTAATATTGATAATGATAATGATGACAATCACATGGCTTGGTGGTTCAGCCTGTCATGTTCTAGAATGTGGATTGACTTATTCACAGTCAGTCTTAAGAGTCTCGAAAGGTAAGTCATTTGCTTTCCATTTTGTAGACAAAGAAGCGGAGGGACTCTGCGAATATGGGCTCGCCTCTGATGGCAAGTGATGGGAACTAGCCTTTGGGGGAACATCCGGTGCCCTGCAGGTCCCTTCACAGACTCTTTCTCTCTCCTAGGCTGAGATGCAGGTCCAAGACCAGAGACTCCTGCTCACGCTGAGGCATCTTCACTGCATCCTGGAGGAGCTGTGTGCTGAGGGTGCCCGCTGGGAGGATGCCAGGTCCAGCAGAGGGACGTCCCCCATCAGAGCTCGGACAGGCTCTGAAGGCAGGGGCTGCCAGCCCATGTCCTCCAGGCGGCTGGCTCAGCACCTCCCAGGGGTAGAGAGCAGACGAAGCTCCCTCCCTTAACCACCCTGGGGTGGCCCTGGGCTTAAGCTCTTCCACCTTTAGCCTCAGTTTTGATTGTGATATTGTAGAGGAGAATGCTAGAATGGGAGCCAGAAAGCCAGGGCTCTGGCTTCTCCTCTGTCCTCAAATACTGTGTCCCTGAGCACATCATTCTGTCACTGGTTCCTCTTCTGTCACCTATCAGGGGTTTTGGTGATGTGCAAATAAGGTATTAAGTGTGAACAAGCTTTGAAAATACAAATGTTATATGGCTTCTGGCAAGATCTTGGTGGTAATCTTACTCTTGGGAATTTTGCATATGGTGATTGTTAAAACAAAGAAAAAGCTCCATGTGTGAGGATGTTTGGCTAATGCTGCCATGTTGCCATGGTGAAGAACAGGACTACCCGAGTTCCCAAGTGGGTTGTTTTCTTCCCAGCAGACTTTCTTATTCCCCTTCATCTGGAAGCAACAGGCCCTTTCCATTGGGATAGGCATGTAACCGGGACTGGCTGATCATAATTCACAGTCACCCCAACATGATTGGCCCAGTGGTTGGACATGTGACTTAGCAAAGCCAATCACAGCTCTTCTCTGAGATTGCTATCTAGATGTTAATTCCACATTAACTCTTCTACACTTGAGCCAGGAAGTGATATATGTCCCTTCTGCCCATAACCCAATGACTGGAATTAGTCATGTGGTCAGTCCCAGCAGGGGGCAGGGACATGTGGGGAGCAGATGGGTGGTCTGGTCAGACAAATGTTCCCTTCTTTCTCAAAAGACCAACTGCCTCTTGCGGTTAGAGTGGGCCTTCCTCAATCTTTCCCGCCTCCCGAGGAGCTCCAGTTATTAGAAAGGTCTCAACCATACTCCAGTTTCATGGACCAAAATCAAAGTATGGGCCAAGCCACACTCCCTCTGAAAGCTCAAGGGGAAAATCTGCTCCTGGCCTCCTGGAGCTCCTGGTGGCTGCTGGCATTCTTGACTCCAGGACACGTGACCCCGCCTCTGCCTTCTGCTTTACATGACTCCTTTGTAAGATCTCCCTCTGCCTTTTTTTTGCCTGAGGAGCACTGTGAATGTATTTAGCATTCACCAGATAATCCTGGGTATCTCCCCAGCTAGGAGCCTTAGTCACATCTGCAAAGATGCCTCCCACCTTTTATAAAGTAATGTTTACATGTTCCAGGGTTCAGAATGTGGGGGCCTTCTTCCAGCTTACCATAGCACAGTACAGAAAATAATTTCCCTCCATTCCTTCTGGATATCATTCTCTGGCTAATGTGCAGGCTTAAGAAGAATGAAGAATGTTGGATAGTTGGAGACTTTCCATGGAGGCTGCTGGAAGAAGGAAGTGACATGCTTGTTGAACATTTACATTCTTCAGACACCATAAGCTATCACCTGGCTAGGAAGCACACATTAATATTCCCATTTGAAAGAGGAGGAAATGGAGGCCCAGAGAACAATGGTCATGGAAGCAAAAGCAGGACCTCTGAAAGCAAATGAAACTGGCAGTTCAAAGTTTTGACTTCTGACATTTTGTGTATTCTTTACCAATTGCTAGCACACCAGGGTAAACTCCATACTCTGTGCATGGGTGCCACCTGTTGTCCATGAGAAGTAATACTCCCAGGAACATGCTGGCTCTGGGCTGTAGGACTGACATCTTCAATATCTGCTCCTCTATTGTGGGACAGCTTATTTCTGAGTTCATGGAAGATGAAATTTTCTAGTCCTTGAAATCTGGGTTTGAATTTCAACTCTGTCAATGACTGAGTAACCTGGGGCAAGTGACCTCCACTTTTGATCCTCCATTTAACCTTACCTAACTGAGAACAACACCTGTCAAAGCTGTGGAGAAAATCTTGGGAAAGTGCTTTGTAAATGGAATAACTGGAAGCAAAGGAAAGAAGCATGGTCTGCAGCTGGACACACCTTGATTTAATAAAACAAACAAACAAAAAACACATGTATTTGCTGGGCACTGCTCTGGATGTGGGAATGTAGTAATGACGACAAAATTCATATTTTCCTGTAGTTCACACTCTGTCAGTCCAGTTTCTGAGTCATTCACCCATTCATGTACCAATAGTTTTCGGATACAAGTTTTGCCAGGCAATGAGCATAGAAGGAATTCAATGGGCTGGAGCACAGGGGACAATGGGGACAGGGTTCGACAGGGTCAGGGCCAGATTTTGTGAGGCCTGAAGCTTATAAAATTTAGGGTATTGTTTTCTTAAAGAAAGAGAACCAAAGCCATAAATAAAGAACTAGGTTAGAAAGGGAAACAAAATTAAAAATTTTTAATTAAAAAAGAAAGGGAATATTCTTTTTTAGAATGACAAACATTTTGAAAGCTGACAAAATCACAAACTTATAAAATCTAGAAACAGCATATTTTTATTAACTACCTGCTTAATATAGATCTATAGTAAATTTTCTCTCTCCACTTTTTGCTATATAGTCTTGGATTACTCATAAAACAATGATTTTGTTGTCTTTCTGTAAAAAAATCCAGAAGATAATTTGGTCTTGACAAGATTAGCTTTTTGGAGTGGATAGTTTCAAATTGTTCCTTAAATTGGGAACCAGGAAAATGTTAGGATTGTTGTCAAGTCTGGGAAAACCTCTCAGTTCCTTTCGTACATGAGGTATAAGGTCTTCTTGTAAAGTGACTAAGTTGACAACCCATTAACTAGTTTTGCAGGTAACATCCTCGGGTAGTGACATATTACGAGTTCTACGTGATCTTCATCCATGTCAGTATTTCGTGTCAAATAAGTGATAAAGTTAAATTTTTCATTTATATAGCTCACTCCTTTTAATTGGGTTATGAAACAATCCAAGAGCCTATTCATTATTTTTATTTGAAATTTATCTATTCCTCTTAATGAATTACTACTGCTGTTATGATCTGGCCATTTCTCATTACAGGTGAGAAAAACAGGTTCAAGGGATTAAATAACTTCTTTCAGTAGCCCCTAATTAAACGATTCCACCCTAGGGATGTTCCGAGACCAGGAGGAGAGGTCAGACAATATCACCTGTCACACTTGGACTACAAGACCCGGCTTCAGGTCCTACTCCGCACAGAGGAGGTCCTGGGTCAGAGCTCCAAGAGTGCAAGTACCAAGCCAGAGAGTGCGAGCTAGGATTGGAGAGCCCCGCCCAGACTCGGTACCGGTCCTTCGTCCCACCCCAATCGCAGCCTATGGCCCCGCCCTTAGTCCCGCCCCCTACCTATAACGCCGCCCTGCTTCCCCCCACCCCGGCCCGTGGCCCCGCCCCTCTCCATACCAGTTCCCTGTCGCCACGCCCCTCGCCAGCCCAGGCCCCGCCCAGGACCTGCCCCGCCCCTCGCCTCGCCGCGCGCTAGCTGACGCCTGGCGGCTTGAGGAGAGAAGAGCCTAGCACCTGAAGCGTGGATCCCGACACACCTCCTCCGGCCCCGGCTCGGGCGCGCCTTCTTGAGATCGGGCTCTGAAAGTAGGGCGCAGCCTGAGGGGCCGGGCGGCATCAGGGTGGGGGGCTGAATGCGGGCTTGGTGATGGGGCTGCGGACGTCCGCAACGCCACAGGCGCCCGGCCCGGCTTCTCTCGGGCTTGATCTCCGAGCGCTCCGCCTGAGGGAAAAACCACCAGCCACGGCCTTCCTGGGCTGAGGGCGCGATCCGGCTTCTCCTCTGCTACGCGACGGGCAAAACGGCTCTTGTGGTCACCCCTCCGGCCTGAGTGTACCTCTCTGAGCGCCCGGCCTTGAACTCTGAGGAGTCGTCTGCGGGGGGAAACCTTGGCGCTAGGCGCTCGCGGTCTTCTCCTCACAGTCCTGGATAAACCTCACTCCTGCCACCCAGCTCCTTCCTTTTCCTCTCCCTTCACCCCCTTGCACCCTGGAGGAGCTCCCCCTCTTTGGTTCTCTTTCTCCTCCCCACTCCCCCCTCAGCCCCC